>JAOEGS010010945.1:13189-41485 GCA_025447755.1 Corythornis vintsioides
CCAGAGCTCTGGCACCCTCACTGAGAAAAAATTCTTTCTTGTGTTGACCCTAAACCTCTTGTGCTCCAGTTTGCACCATTACTTCATAGCCTGGCTGAGCAGAGGGGCAGGGGAGCTCAGGCTGCAGCTGGCACACCAGTTCATGATGTCTGGGCCATGATGCTGAGTGAAATCTGACAATACTTTTATTTTCTGGGTTTTCCTTTCCATCTAATGATAATTCTTTGTCTTCAACACAGATGACTATTTCAACAGAACGAGGTTTGTTGAATATTTGGGGTTTCCTGCTTTCTGGGGGGGTTTGTCCAGGTGAATTCTATTGCCTGGGAGGTTGATGCTACACCCAAGTCACAACATCATGCTGGCACGAGCTGCCAAGCATTTTTCCATGCAGGCTTTTGTTTTTTTCTTGATGTGAAAAAGTAATAATGTTAGTATCAGTGTCTAATAATAATAAAGATCTAATAAAATATAAAGTGTCAAACTCTTAGCTATACAGGAATTCTCTAAATATGTCACAGAACCACAGAATCTTAGGGGTTAGAAGGGACTTAGAAGATCATCTAGTCCAACCCCCCTGCCTGAGCAGGGGCACCTAGATCAGATTTCCTACCAGGAAGAGCCCATTTCATACAGGTGGGTTTGGCAGTCCTAGAAATGATTGTCAATCTGCTGACTATTTTTTTAATTTATGTTGGGTTTTTTTGGCATGCAGACAAGGATTCTGTATGGGATGGATTTAAAAGATCCAGTAAGATATCAGATCTTGGTATTCATTTTGATGAAATGAGTTAGAGAACTTAATATAGAGACAATTTTTAGGGGCTTTTATCTGAATTAAACTTTCTAAAATAAATAAAGCACTGTATTGCTAAAAGAAAATCTTATATTTTACTGAATAGAAATGAATATGAACTGATTTTTTTCTTCCTAGGTGATGAACATAATAATAAAAAAAATGTTAGTATTCATCAAATTACATTTGGTTTAGCAGAGTCTTTCAGATTTAAAGATATAAAACACTCAGTAATTAAATATTTATTTAATATTAGAACTTTGTCCTGACTTTTCTGAAAACATTGTGATGTATTCTCAGTTTATTTATTTATTATTTATTTATTTACATTGGAGGCTCAGCTCATTAGTCTGAGCTAGCTTTTTGTGGACAGCTGTCCTTAACCACTTGGCTCCTAGGTTTTCTGGAGACATGCCCTTTAGCTTTCAGCTGGGCAGGTCTGAAAAATGCCTCCACCCCTGGAATTCCCACACGTGTGCATGTGGACAAAAACCAGATAAGGAAAAACTCTTATCTGTGGCCTATGCAGTGAATATTGAGAGGAGAGAGTGGTGCTAACAGCTCACTTTGGGCAGTCAATAAGGATATAAACTTCAGTGAAGTTTATTCTCACTGAGGGCAAAACACTGTGAAATAAGTACATGAGAGTAGTTTATGTTACAGCTTGCTTATTAAGATAACTAAAATATTGCATCTTAGATTCATAGATTCATAGATATTAGGGGTTGGAAGGGACCTAGAAGATCATCTAGTCCAACCCTCCTGCCTGAGCAGGATCACCTAGACCAAGTCACCCAGGAACAGATCTTAATATGACAAGAAAACTGGTTAATCTTCCTTTTCCCAAAACCAGTACCAATACCATTTTGAGAAATTCAAAGGCAGGAGGGAGGATGAGGCTTTTGACCAGGACAAGCACTCAGCCCTAAGAAGGCAGCTGCCTGGGCAGCACAGGGGCTGGCTCACCCCCCCAGAGCCAAGAAGTGGTGGGATTGCCAACAGGGACTGCAGCAGGCTTGCCAAGACCATGGATCTACCACACATGCACAGGAGAAGCAGCCCAAAGTAATTTCTCAGTCACCTGAACTTCCTTGAAGGAAGCTTAAAAATATTTAAGCAAACAAATAATGCTGAGACATAACTGCTGGGTCAGACAGTTTTTCACTAAATAAAGAAAAATAGCAATTTATTTTAAAAGAAAAAATATATTTATATATTATATAAATATATTCATAAAATCTATATTAAATATATATTTATTATATATTAAATGCTGCTTTCTTACCTGATTTACCAATCATATACCATCTGTAAATGCCTTTTTTTTTTTTTTTTATGATGAAACTTTTAGGCATTATTGTGAAAAGTCAAATCAGTCTTTTAAATTTCTATTGAGAGAGCCCATGATTCCTTGAATATTTTCAGGCACCCAGCAATTTCCTTCAGCAACACTGAGACTGACATTGCTCTTCTGCCATGCACCTCCTCATGGGAAACAGGGACTTGAAAATTTCATCACTACCTTTTCTGTCAGATTTGCCTTAATTAGTAAAAATAAATCTCTACTTGCACTTGCTCTAACTAAAAGAACTATAAGATAGAATCAGAGAATCACAGAGGGTCAGGGGTTGGAAGGGCTAGAAGATCATCTAGTCCAACCCCCCTGCCAGAGCAGGATAGATCTGTTTATTGCTGTTTCTTACATTACTCAATTTGGGCAATAATGACCATTTTTCCCCCCAATTTTTCAGTACTTTTTAGAAATAGTGAGTTCTCTGCTCCTCTCAGAGAAGTGTCACCCAGGCAGAAATCTGTGTACTGACACCTTGCAGGAAATCCACCCTGACAGCACAAGCTGGTTTGAGTTTGCAGTTTACTAACACAAAGTTGGCAGGACTGGTTGTAGCAGGGACTGTGTGGGGTGGACACAGTCCCACAGCCTCAGTCATGTGCTAACATTTGCCACCAAGTGTGGCACTGTGTCAGATGCTTGATAACAAGGTGCCAAATACCTGCCACTGCCTCTCCATCCAACAGCAGAATCGTCCTTTGTGGTTGTGCATTTATGAACCCATCACCAGTTTATCAGCCCAGTTACTAATGAACCCAAAAGAGGGGCACAAATTCTTCAGAGGTTGTCAGTGATGGCTCAGGGGGGCAAAACTGAGCCCTCCCAGCACACCCCAGGGTCAAGGTGCAGTGATGTCCCCCAGCCATGGCCTCTCCCAGGGAGCCTGGAGCATCACCACCCTCTGCCCAGCACCTTTTTCCATGGAAAGAAATATCAGGGAATGTACTCCCTGGGAGACAGGAGCCATGGTGGGCTTCAGCAGGGGTCCATGGAGCTCCATGACTGAGGATGAAGACAGGTCTGAAGTCTGAACATACCCTGAAGATCTCAAGATGCATTTCAAAGACACTAAAGATGATGGATGAAGCTTAAACTCCTAGCCCAGGCACACAAGAGCAGTGTGAATTTGTGCCAGTGCAGAAGATTTTTATCTTCATGTAGGCTTCTAAAACACCCACTCCATTTGCAGGAGCTCTTTTTAATATCTTTCCATTTTCCATCTTTTTAATATCTTTCCATTTTCCATCTTTTTAATATCTTTTCATGAACTGCACTACTTTCTAAGAAAAACAGCTAAGAATTTTTCACTCTATCCTAGTGGAAAAAAAGGAGAGAATTTAACTTTTTTTTTAAAAAAAAAAAAGTAAAGTAGGGTGTTTAGGGTTTTTTTTGGCTAGTTGCAATAAGACAAACACAATTAACTTGGATTTATTTGAAATTGGATTTTAAGGAGTCACAGACATTAAAGGAACTTGATCCATCATGAGGTAATTTTAGTTATATTGTGAGACCAAGTCCATGGAGATATATTTATTTGCTTCTTCCTTCCCTACTCAAAGTAGCTATGCTGTGTTTTCAGATTTGCCTGACTTTTTTTTTATTTGAACTAAGAAGCCAGGTGAAGATTTGAGCAATTAACATTGACAGCATGTTCAAGAAAAGATCAAAATCAGCTCAGCCTGTAGGTGCAGAATAATAATTCTTTAACTTCATTGTTTTCAAGTGAATACATTACCTAGGGATTTTGAAACTAAGACATTAGAAAAGGCACATAAATATGGTTTCTATAAATGAAAGCTGTTGCCTTAGTGGATAAGTTGATTTTCAAAGAGGGATCTTTGGGTTTTTGTGCAGCCCCCTGTCAAAAGGAGGCCCAGGTACTACTTAAACCGTTAGGCTGACATTTACTGCTTGACTTTCTTTGCAACAAGCTCTGAAGTCAGTGGAAAGCGTGCAGATTTACTGGGAAACAGTGACAGTCACTGGGCTGGCACTGCCAGGAATGAAGTAAGACTCTCCTTTCCTTTTGCCTCTTTAAAAATATCACTGACAAGTGCAGGCCAGGGCTTTGAATAATGCAAGGCTCACTCTGAAGCCTCTGAGTGCTAGTCCTCTTATCAGTGACATGAAGCAGAAGAGCTCAAAGTTTGTTCCACCAAGCCCAGCAAAAACCAGAAGCCCGGTGTGAAGTGAGGATGTTGTGCAACCTCTCTCTGCTTCTGCTGCCCTCCCTCTCCTTCTGCTGCCCTCCCTCTGCTTCTGCTGCCCTCCCTCTCCTTCTGCTGCCCTCTCTCTGCTTCTGCTGCCCTCTCTCTGCTTCTGCTGCCCTCTCTCTGCTTCTGCTGCCCTCTCTCTGCTTCTGCTGCCCTCCCTCTCCTTCTGCTGCCCTCCCTCTCCTTCTGCTGCCCTCTCTCTGCTTCTGCTGCCCTCTCTCTGCTTCAGCTGCCCTCCCTCTCCTTCTGCTGCCCTCTCTCTGCTTCTGCTGCCCTCTCTCTGCTTCAGCTGCCCTCTCTCTGCTTCAGCTGCCCTCTCTCTTCCTGACCTGATTAACTGCTGAATCTCAAGAGCATCCTTCAGCAGTAACTTAAAAATATACCTCTAGAATAAGGAATATACTTCTGTGTGCCTTCCCATAACTTACTTGAAAAAAAAAAACTGGATTCTTTTCTGTTTTCCCACCACCCTCTGCTTATTTTCTCTCTGCAGACTGTGTATTTATGGTGAGTTGCACTTTCCCTTTGCACGGCTGATTAGTTTTCCATTTCCGTTGTTTGTAAAGGACCAGGCTGTGGAAAGGAAAGGCTGTAAGTTAAACAGTGCCAGAGCATGAGCACAGATATGGAAGGTGAATGTCTGGAGTCTTACTAAACTCTTAGTGGTCCCTAGCATACACTTTGGGCCAGGACCCTTACTTAAAACCCTCCCAAACCGTTTGTGAGCTTGCTTTGGAGTCAGCATGAGCTGTGAGCAATTCCCAGTGGGCAGTGTGGATGCAGCCAGCATGTTATGGATGCTAAAAGGGCTTAAGAGCCTGAAGGATTTTCCAGGACAGCTGGCCTCACAGTCAGAGAGAAGTCCTGGACATGGTTAATCTCCAGTATACATGGAGAATTCTTTTTTATTTTTTTTTTTTCTCAATGGGAAAAATATTACTGTAAAACCACCAAAGCTGATGGTGAAAGTCAAGGGCAGGTTTGGTATTGGTGACTATTTTTAACTCCTTGTTTTGAAGGCAGTTACACTTCACAGAGGAAGAACTTTCTTGGGGGTGGGAGGCAGCCCAGTCTAACAGGAGGGGTTAAATTCACCTCTCACCAAAGGACCAGGCATTCATGTGCAAGCTGGTACTCTGTGTCTATCAACAACTGAAACTTCCTACAAAGGAGTCACTGAGAGAGATTTGGAACTTGCTCCCTGCTTTGGTTGACAGCTGAAATTTGAGATGCTGCAGATGTGTTTTTACACTGTTGTCTCTTGGAGACAATATTTGTAGAAGATACAGGTCTTCAGTATATATTTTTTTTCCCCTTTGCTGTAAAATCTGTCAGGGTATCTACATAATAAGTTTGTTGTTGTTATTTTATAAAACAAAAGAAGGATAAATTAGTGAAATGTAAAATGTAGCTCTAGCTGTTTCATGCTTTCAGCAAATTAAAGCTGTGTAAATGGATGATGAAAAGAGTATGGGATTCATGATTCACATCTGGCCAGCAAGAGACACCTAAATATTCCCCTCAACCCAAAGCTTGAAGATGGCTTTTGAAACATTTATCTGTTTGTCTTAAACCTATTAAAATCCAAGTTAATATATGAAAAAATAATAAAAATGAAAGTGAAAAGTTGACAAAGTAGGATTGAGAGGACCACAGAATGACTTTTCTTTCCATGCTGTGTTCCCTCAGTGATATATCAATTTCAGGTATTTTGGTTGGTCACTGTAAGAATAATTAGCAGCAGCCTGCTCCTGTCTATAGCTGCTTTCAGCACTTTCCTGCCCTCTTGGAAGCAGAACATGCATTGTTACAGGAGCTGTGGTCTTCAGAAACTGCTTATGGAGACACAGTGTGGTTGGTAAGTGTTCCACAGTGTATTTGATCTTGCAGGTTATCAGCTTGGTTCTGTGCTGTCAACAAAAAGGAATGAGTAATGCTTACCTAACACCAAAGATTACCCATCTGCAGCAGTGACAATTCTTTGGTAGGCCAGCTAATCTACATCACCTCTCTTACCATTCTCCAGGCATGTTCTGGCTGTTGGGTGATAAAAATGTTTAGAGGGTTTGGACTGAAACTAAGAGATAACTTTGCTATCTCTGTCTTCATGGGAAGTTCACAGTTTGATTTGCAGCTGATATGACATAACTCAAACAAGCAGAAAGCTGTAAAATAATATGTGAAGAATCATGACAGGTCACAGTGCTCACCCAGCCCTCACGGGGCAGCTGTCCCAAGACAGGCTCCATTGTCTGGGTGCAAGCAATGAAGTCCCAGGAAGCAGGGGCATTTATTTCCCCCAAGGATATGTGCTTTTCCTTCAGATCAGTAGTCCTGGTCCCTGGCCACTCCAGTGGGCTGGCAACAGAGCAGGAAGAAGGCTGAGAGGAAACCAACCAACTCCCAGTTTAGCTGAAGCACCAGGAAGGCTGCAGTGCAGGCAGAGAGCCCTGTTGTCACCTACCCTGCTCCTGGCCAGTCCCTTCCAGACACATGGACACTGCAGAATAAATACCTAAACCCTCTTCAGCCCCAGGGGCATGTTTGTCTAGTGGTGTCAGCTACTTGAGCTGTCTCTTTTCTGTGACTCCTGTTTGTACTTTCTGGCAGCTGGGAAGCACAGTAATCAAAACATGGGTAGAGTGATATATAAAAGTGTTGGTTTGTTGGTTTGTTTTTTTTACATAATGATGATCTAATAGCTTATCATTCCTCATGCCTCATGCATCCAAGATATTTTTCCAGATGAAGCCTGGGAAACATGAATCTTTGTGAAACAAGTCTATGTTACTCCTTAGTTGGTAAGCGTGCATTACTCAAGTAAAAGTCTTCCAGCTGAAACCACAAGTTTTCCTGAAAATGACAAAATTAATGGAATTATACCAGCATAAAGTCTGTTCTTTGTAAATCTGTACCATAATTTAGCCAAAGAAGAGTTTAGTTTGGAATTAAGAAAATGATGTTAAAGGAGTATAAATCTGCCTTAGTGATGGCTGGCTTTCCTCTTTTAGTTTTGTGTAATCCTTTTCTGCTTTCCTGCAGATTATGTGTATTTAAGAATGGCACCTGGATATGGAATTCTCAAAAATCTTTTTACTTTCTTCTTGAGAAAACATTTCTGCTTATTCCTCTCATTTCTTTTTTCAAGCAAAATCACTATTGTTGGTATAATCCTTGGTGAATATAATCCATGAGCTCCCCTGTTGTAAGAATCAATTTTAGAAGCTATAAAATAAATCTTTGATAAAGCAAAAAGATTTTTGTGATTCTCACACTGTACCTCAGCAAGGGTGTCTGCTGTAACTTTACTACTTTTCTACACTATTTGCAAGCAGCATAAAAAGATCTGTTCACCAAAACAGTCTCTCTCTGACTGTGTAAGGCTCACAGCCCTGTAGCTTGGTTATTCAGGCTGTTTTCTAAGTAGAGAATTGTCCTGATTCATAAAGAATCTGCACCTCTGTGCCAGTACTCCAACAACAAGGGCAAACAGTTAACATCTACCCTCACAAAAGCACATGGGTAACATGTAAGACTGTCAGAAGGAACAAAGAACTTTTCTTGCTTGCTCTTGCAAAGTCATGATGCATATGAGGGCAAGAGATTGGGGCAGGGTTAGAGAGCAGAACAGATTAGTGCTCTAGGCATGAATATTTAGAAATTCAGGAAACTCCAGAATTGCTAAAGGTAGATATTTGTTCCATTCTTCATTGTATTAGTCATTTGGTTTATCACTCTCCTCTGACCAGCATGACTGAAATAAACACTGGAGTCATCTGCAGAAGCAAACCAAAGAGTGAGATCTGCATTCCCTTGGCTTGGTGCTGCTCAGCTATCTCACAGTGCAGAGTTTGACACGTGTCTGCTTCGTGGAGCATCCGAGTCCAACTGGGCAGCATTTCTCACCACATGCCCCTGCACAATGCAGCCATCAGTTCCTATCTGGTCCTATGATAACCTCTTGGTAGCAGAATTCCTTTGTATTTCTTCAAGTCAGACAAAACAACAGGATCATAGAATCATTCAGGGTGGAAAAGACCCTTGAGATCATCAAGTCAAACCATTAGCCCTCCTCTACAAAGCTCACCCCTAAATAATAACAAACATTTGCAGAGTCGTGAAAAAACAGCTTGGAATAACTAATAATTGGGAATATTAATAACAAAACAAATAATTCTAATCACACTCTGAGTTGCAATTCACTAATTCAATTCAATTCACTAATTCACAATTCACATGCAGGTCTACATGTTTGTCCTGTGAAAGCCACACCACTGAGGCCATGTAGTCTTAGTTCTGGCTACTCAGATCTCTTGGAGCTAAAGCATACCCATCTGGGATAGTCCTTACTGAAGACTTCTAAGACAAGAAAGTCAATTTGGTATCCCTGTCTTCCTCTCTTTCTGACATCTGAGAAGGTGTCTTCTTTCTTCTTTTTATTTTTTTTTTAATTTATTTTTGTCTGTCTTTTTTTAAAAAAAAAATTTAGTGGTATCTACTACTTGCAGATATAGATTGATGTTATTAAAAAAAAAATCTTCTCCTTATTTATAGTGTATTTCAAACCTGGTGGAAGTTATATATTCTTTGGTCTCCATTTTGAGTTCCTGGGTGACTTGGTCTAGGTGATCCTGCTCGGGCAGGGGGGTTGGACTAGATGATCTTCTAGCTCCCTTCCAACCCCTAATATCTATGAATCTATGAATAAGTTTTCACACTCCTGGTACTATACATTGATCAGCAATCACTGAGCAGATATTTGGCTTGGTCAGTGCCTGAGTTCTCAACAATCTTCCCTGAGCACCAGGCAATTCTGCATGATGCTTTACTTCACTCCAAATGCCTGTGCAAGATATAGTTCCCACCCATACAGTCCCCAAAATCACAGCTGAGAAACAATTCCAGTTTTGGTTCACTAATAACCCTATTGCAACGACCCTACACCACATTGTTAGCCTGTCAGAAACACAGCACTTCCATATGAGACTGTAATCAGTGAGATCTGCAACTGAACTCCAGAGTCCAAATTTACAGCCAAAGGCAACAATCATATCATGGCTGTGAATCAATTTTTTGTATGTGTCTGTGTGCATTATAACATCATTATTTATTTTATTTTTATTTTTTTTTTAAGGAAAAGCACTATGGAGCCAAAATAAGCATGTCTAATTAGCAGGAGGGACTACACATTAAGTTCAAACAACTCTTTTGCATTATCTGATTCTAACAGAACTAGTAACAGAGCCTAATGTAGTCTGTCATTTCAAGAGCTATAGGGAGAACATATTGCAGTCAGTGGGGAAAAAGTTTGGAACAGCATGCAGCCTGTCCTCTCCTGACATCCCACTCAGCAAATTCCTCATAGATTTCCTCCTGATGTCAGTAAAACTAACATAAAGGTCATTTTACAAAATCTCATGTGGACTGCTAACTTGTGAAAAGCAAAGGACCCATGCCCAGAACAACAATACAGACCCAAGTAAATAATCACAGTATTCGTCCTTTGTGCTTAAAGTTTACCAAACATGTGAAACAGAGAGGCTGAGGAGTTCCCATGCCAAGTACCAATGTTGTGAGCACATTTTGAAACAAATAGCCAATAAGTGCTGAAATCAAGGTGACTGATCATGTAAAGGCTTCTTGTTTGACTGGAGACTGCTAGGAAAACGTTTCCAGTTTAATATGCAATATGATGAGTGGTGGGAAAAAACCCAACCCAACCCAACCAAACCAAACAGTAGAGTTAAATATTAAATGCTGAAGTTGTTATAAATAACAGCAGCTATTTCTTTAGGGAAGAATCCCTTCATCAGATTAGGAATACTGCAAGATATGGTGACATGATCAGGGCAGACAGCAAAAGGACATTTGCTACCTGTGCTAGACTGGCAGTGTCCCCAGAATCCAATTTGGAACCCCAGTGTAAGAACAGATAAGACAAGTTTGGGGATTTTGGTATTTGAATACTGAAAGAATGTTGCACAATTGTCAGAAACTTTTCTTCTTTATCATGGTGCCATCAGAAGTACAGATGAATGTCCAAACTGATAATACTGAGCACTGCTTTCCAGCACAGAGTATTTCAGCCAAGATCACTGGTATGTTCTCTCTCCTTCACGCTGCTCCAATTAAAACTCAGTCATTCTTACAGCTGGTTTGTATTCCTAGAGCACTGCACAACAGCTGGATCATGCCCTTGATTTTGGCCCTTAAACTCCTTGGAAATCACTGTGAGAATATCACAGCTTTGTCTCTCTCTGTCACCATCTAAGCTTGAATCCACCTGCATCTCTGGCTTCAGCACACAACACCTTTGTATTTGTCTAACATGTTGGAAAAGTAATCAACATCCTAACTGAAGACAGAGTAGATGTTAGTGTTACACTGCTTTCAACATGCTTTTACACAGGGGCAGTGTCCCTGAGAGTGAAACTGTCTGCCACACTTACTGTGATGTAAGACGATGTAAAATAAATCTACAAGTTCTATTTTTTTTTTTAAGGTCAAGTTTTACTTCCTTTAGCAACAGTCATATTCTAATTAGTTTATTGGTATGAAATTCCAGCTCAATTGGTTAAGCTGCTCTGCTGTTGTATTAATATATTAAAAAAATATATATTGCATCTATCCTTTATAGACCTACATTGATTGACATCAAATAAAAACACACTTTAAACATACATTCCTTATTTCTTTGTTGGCATGCTTATAAACATATATTAAACTACTCAGTCTTTACATGGCTTCATGAATTGTTATCTCAGCTCCCACAGAGACAGATGAATCAAAGTGGCTGCCTTGAGTTATGATGTGACAGGGTGACACACCACCTTTCGTGATGTCTAACATCTCCAGCTAAGTGCATCTGGTTGATTATGCAATGCTTGAGGTGTGTGATGTGTCTCAACTAGTCATGAGTTAAATTTAAAATTAATTGTGCACCTTCTGGTCTAACAGTTGAGTCATCTTACTACAGAGAAATCACTAACACAGCATGCAACTAAGCAGAATACACTGTAATGTAATAGTCTGTTTTCCACTGGAAAACATATGTAAGACAGACTTGCAATATTTATTCTTAAAACGTGTAGGATGTTCTAAAGCCATGAATCCATTCACTGTAAGCCATGCCAAATACGTTTGGTATAGAGATGAAAGTTGCTTAAGGCTGTGACCCACAGGGGCTCAGAAGGAAACACTTAGAAAATAGAGACAGATTTAATCCCAAGTGCTCTCTCCTGAGAGGAAGCATGGTTGGAAAGTTTAAAACACATTAAAGTGAAACAAATTGAAAAGCCCTATCTGAGAGGAAACATAGTACAATGTTTATTTTTCCATTACAAACCTGAGACCTAAAAGATTTCCTGAGGTTCTCAGGTATTGTTCATGCTTATAATGGAGATCTGTTTTTAGAAAGTGTAATTCATGTGTTTAATCCAAACTGTTTGATGAAAAACACACTGCCTAAGCATTCAGGAAGTTAAAGGCCATTGTATACCTGTATCACATATTGTTTGGATAGGAGCAGACCTACAATGCAAGGAATCCCATCGTGAAACTCTCTCACTCAAAAACATTTGGTCTAATTCTCTCCCCATTTATGCTGCTGGAAGAATTCCATTGATTTAATGAAGTTAAGACATTAATAACCAGTAATAATAACAAGACAGTCTTCCTGGTGAGTTTGAAACTACCAAAATGCAAAGCTAATGTGAGCAAGAGATTTAAAACACTGGCCTGAGTGAAGCAGCAAGATGCAGCACACTCAGTGTAACATTAGCCCAGCTGGTTAGTCAATGTATTTTAAATTTTGCCCTATCACAAATGAATTGTGTGAGATCCTTATCAGAAAAGTGTGTGAAGTTAGCAATGCTGAGAATAATCTGACTAATGAACAAACTGCAAACTCAATCAAGAGATAAATTTAAGTGAGAAGATCAGGGAGCAGTGAATTTTATTTGTTAGATCTACTGGTATAAAAAGCAGGCAAGTTTCAGACATACAGACCCTTGTTCAGGATTGCTCTCTCTCTTCAAATTGTACCTCATCTAAAGCAACATATTTGTGCAGATCTTGCTTTCAAATATTCTTAGTCTACCTTGGGTGAACAGGACTTAAGTAAAAAATGAAGGTACCAGAAAATATGACCACATAAAAAGTAAATTGGACTATGACAATATAAACTCCTGATGTCTTCCCTTGTCTGTTATACAAGAAATTTTAAATAGAATGAAGAATATTTAATTTTTAGAAGACCAACTTTCTTTGTACATCTATGTCTGGCCCTGACCTAAGCCTAAATTCTCTACTGCTGCTGAACTGTGTATGACAAATACCTTTATTACAAATTGAAAATACAAATCAAGGTCTTCTACAGGTACACACTTAAAATAATTGCAAATACCTACTTCAATATAACATAGGAAAGTGACAGGACAGCAATATTAGTCCCTCTATAAACACATCTGAGTATCCTATGTACATCTGTTTAATAATGATAAGTGATGAAATACATACCAATGAACCCACCCTTTCTTCTGTGCCATTGTTAGTCAGTGACACAGGATGAGACCTTACAGGATAAATGGCATTTTAAGAGCTAGAAGCATCCCTGGCCAATTTGCAGGGTCAAATGGGAAGAAAGGAGAAAGATGTTCATAGGAGAAGATGACAGGCAGTTTAAGCTAATCTTAGTTAAACATGTTGTGTGAATGACAACAGGAAAAGGGCTAATGGGAAAGAAAGAGAAGAACTGTGAAGCTATGTGAAGAAACAGACAAATGGATTAATTTGATATTGCTGAACAGCATTCACAAGAGGGAATCAGGCAAGACTTGTTTGATGAAAATAATATGTAAGAAGGATGATTTTCACAGCTATGTTTTGTGTAGCTATGTTACTTGCAAACTAAGCAGGCCCAGGGCCCCCATTCTGTCCCTGGGGTCAAACAGCACAATCCCATCATGCTTGTGCTATTAAACCTTTTTCTGCTCTAGAACAGAGCTGCTGCATGTGGACCTGGCCTAGGTTAATTATGCCCAAGAACTTGCTGGCAGGGTGGCAGTTTGCCCGGCCCTGAAGCGTGCCAAGGAGTGTGCTAAAGCTTTAGCAATACAGTAGGTCAAGTGACAGAGCTCAGGAACACTTGCTGTCACTGGTTCATTTCCTAAGATAGATTTGGTCCAAGAGTACAGTGTAGGTGCTTCAGAAGGAAGAGATGGGAGCATTCAACAATCATGACCTAAAGTTTTGGAAAAGCCCTGAATCTTCTGGAAGGACTCCATTGACCTTGCCTGTTTGCCTCTTAGTGGTTTCATACCCTCTGTGGTCTTTTATCTAACTCCTTTTCTACTTTCTTTTATGGCACTTACTGTCTAATAATCTCATGCAATAAGATGTCTCATCTTAAGACAAAATTCTCAATTTGATGTAGTCTGCATTCCCCATTTTTATTAGTTACCTGGAATAAAACCTTTGCTTCACTCAGGGAAAATATTGAGTGACCTTTGTCATACATTGTCACTCCACTCTCATAGTGAAGTTATACTCAAGGAATATACTTTTCTAAAATTTAATTGTATTCCTATAGCTCAAGTAAATCTTAAAATAAGATCTACTTAACAACCTACTTTGTTTTGTAGTGATGAATTGTGAATGATGAAAATGTTGACTGAAGGAAGTGCAACACTGGAAAATATTCTTTATTATTTTCCTGCATTGCTTTTAAGTTCCATACATTTTAACTCTTATCAGTGTTTTAGCATGATGAAAAAGATGGATACCCTTAATTTAGAACTCTGATAAATTTCTAATTAAAGCCCTAAACTCACTCTCTGCCACACACAGAGTTGGTGAAATGGTTGAGCCTTCGACCACCATCTCTTGAGCAGGACAGTATTTTTCAGTTTTTAGAATATGGTTGTTCCAAATGGCAGTATTTCCACTGAGGATTTTTGGAAGTAATTTTGTTTATAAATGCATCATTATGTTTGTTTCTTTCTAGGTAAGAATGAGATCCCGAAACCAAGGTGGAGAAAGCTCATCTAACGGGAACTTCTCCAGTTCCAAGCCAGTCATTAGCCGTGCAGAGCATGAAAAACTTCAGGATGATGCCAAGAAAAAGAACAAACCTCATCAGAAGGAAGATGAGGTCATGGTTTCAGCAACTGTCAGGAGGCACTCAAAATCACCTGGATCTACTGAACGAAAGAACAAGAAGTCTATAGAGCTTTCTAAAGAGGACTTGATAAAACTCCTTAGTATAATGGAAGGAGAACTGCAGGTAAATTAAACTTTACATATGTATAAATAAATATATTCTATGTATCTATTTATTTTTAGGTTGTCCAAACAGGACTCAAGTGACAGTGACATGCAAATTTAAGGCAAAGGACCATAAGGACTGAGCAGTGTTAGTTGCTGTTTCACAGGATAGTTATAGATTTAAATACTGGTTTATTTACAATCTCTGCCTGTAGTTACCAAAGCAAGAGAAATGATAAACACCTGTTACAACTGATGAAGAAAGGGGGATCTTAAAAAGAGGTAGAAAACAACTGTGAGGGAATCAGTTTGGAAAAAGACAAGCAAATATAATGACTATAATTATAATCTTTAATGCAAACATTCAAGAGACAAATTTGCAAGTCAGTAATACTGAAAAGAAAAAAAAAATATTTAAGAAGGATTCTATGCTTTCTGCATATTCAGATGTTGTCAAAGCTCTGCTTGTCCCACCTGGCCTCCAGCACTGTGCACAATCCCTGCCTTGCAAAGGTCCATTAGTTTTATTTCTTGAAGTAGTGTTCACTTGAAAGTTTTCTCAGTTGTCCTGATTAGCACATTGGTTCATCCCAGCAGTAAATCCTTGATGGCAGACAGCCTGATTTTGTGCTTAAGTCACATCTCCCAAATTTCTCTCTACTTTTGAGGAATCTCTTAATTGCTAATAAATCACAAAGTGATCGGGAGTCTCAGCCTTCAGGGAAAATGTGATTTCAAAATAAAAAGCTGAAATATGGTATTTCAAAAAGTCAATATGAAGACTTCTGATTTTTCAAAACCTAGCCCCTTTTATGCTAGGACTATTTTCCATGTTTATACATTCTTCTGTTTGCTCTTTAATGGTATTTTTCACTGCATCCATGGACAAGCAGAAAAAACCCTGCCCAACCTGTGTGAAAGCGTTTTTTGCTTCAATCCCTTTATTCTAGTTAACTATCAATATTTAACATTTCATATAAGGCTTTACATTTTCCCTGAATCCCACACTCATAAAATATTTAATTTTGGACTTCTTATCTGATTAAGAGAAGCGATTGTTTTGGAAGTGCTTGGTTAATTTCTTTGGTTTATGAGTCAGTTGACCTGCAGCAATACCACTATTATAAGATTTCATCTTATTAAGTATCACTCTTCCCTTATATAATTCATCTTCAGGTTGTCAGAAGGTATACTCTCAAGTTTCAGGGAATATGCATTCAAAGCAAGTAATTTTGTCACAAAGAGAACAGTCATTTTGCAGTGAAATACTGGGGGGGGAAGCAAGAAAATCTGTTGAATGCAATTTTACAAAGAAAAAAAAAATTATCACGACAGAGAACTATCCATATTTATAGTGTTTTGTTTTACTTCATACAAAAGCTTGTCTATGTTATTTCCTAAAAGATGCTAGCATGAAGCTTTGGTGGTGAACAGAGCCAAATGTCATTAGAAATGTATCATGGTCATGTTCTTCAGAGTGATTTACCTCAAAACCACCTTTATGATCTGGAACAGGGAGGCAAAGAAAGTCACCAATATTTCCTGGGTGGCAATAAATGTGGTTTTTATTCTTATCTCAGAGCAATTTGATACATGGAAATGTGGATCTTCACCATAGACTTTTACTTTGGTGGGGGAGTTGAACAGCCTTTAAAGGACTGCCCGTGTTCTTGTTATCTCTATGGGGATGCTGGGGATAGATGCCATCTGCACTGTAATATGAGGTGGAAAATCTCACCAAGATGAGGGATATTCATACATAGAGACCCCACAGAGATGTTAGGCACTACTAAACCTTCCTGGCATCATGGGAGGATTGTGAGGACAAGCACACTGTTAGCTCTAGAGTGTGTCTGCTTTCTACTACCAGGCAGGGAAGGGAGTCGTTATTCATTGTAATTCATAGGAGCTTTTAATTTAATTTCAATTTTGTTTTAGTTAGTTACTTACCTGGTACCAGTGTTGAACAGCTCCTGAAGTGGGCAAGCTACAGCACTTTGGCTTGAGAGCCTGGCTTTGACACTACAACTGAAGATGAGCCAAAGAAGACAACATTCAGAGTAAATACTCTGGTATTACCTCCTGGCTGTCACAGTGACATAATGCACTGAGTCATTTTGTGGCTTTTCATGACTGGATCTGTGTGGACATCTCTGGTGGCTTGCTGGCATTCTGTTGGACTGACAAATCAGACTGTGGGCTTCTTTTTGAAGCCATTTCAGTTCTGGCAAAGCAAACACTATATAGGCGTATAGAAAAGGGTTTGTTTTGACAATAACAGAAGGTTACATCTGTATGGAGATCCAATATTTTTTGAAGAAAGAAGGGGGATAAAACATCCTGACTGTCTATTCCTCAGCCATGATCAGTACTGATCTGATGTCTCACTACTGAGTGGAGAACAGGGAGTCTCTGCCTTGTAAATGCCAATCAGCAGGCTCAGACATGGGAAGCAAGCTGGTCTTGACAACTTTAGGGTTGTAGTCATTAGATTTACAGGATAAACTAGTAATGTATACGTGTGCTTCATGAGTTCAATTCACTATTCACATAATCTAACAGTACAACAAACACAGACCCATAGCCCATAGTTCTTACCAGTTTTGAGTCCTTACTTTGGGACCTGACCTCCCAGCTCTTCATTTTGAGGGGAAATGTGCCTTAGCAGTCTCTATCTTCCTTAAAAAAAAAAAAAAGAAGAAGAAAAAAATATGTAAATTGTAATGACCTTGGGTAGCTTGACTGTGCTGCAGATCTAGGGCCAAGTTGGACTCAGCTTTGCCTGTCGTCAGATTTCCTGGCTGGCCCCTGTGCACTTACTGAATAGAGAGAAGGAGAGGTTTTCATAAACGGCTGAGGTCACTGTAGCCTAGGCCTTATTTTGTAAGAAAACAAAAGGGGAGACAAAGTAAACAGAAGCTGTGGTGATGAAATTGTATCCCAATAAACATGGCAGGAGAGCTCTTAAGTGCAACCTCTCTGAAGGAGAGTGAGAAACAAATGAACTGATGACAGGAATTGATTTGAGAGGCCTTATAGCTCAGTAGAGTGTCTTTTATCTTATGAGATCTCACTGCTCATATAAAAAGCAGTGTTTACATGGTCTTTAAACACCACTATACAAGGTCAAAAAATCCATGATGGATTTCTTCCTATACCTGCAAAAAAAAAAAAAAAAAATTAAAAAAATCTAATTTTTAAATACTGTAAGACTGATTTGAAAAGAAGACTTCAAACACCAGAACACCAGTAGAGCAAACTGGGCCATGAAGGCACAGTATTAATTTTCATAGTAGTTACAGTGATTTCAGTCAAACCAACATGTGAATATTGTTAATTACAGAACAACACAGGCAGCATTCATCTTTACAATGGTGATATAGTCCTATCTGTGGTTCACAGATTTTTGTCCAATGGCCTGTGTGTTTGTCCTGGCAGAAACATTCCCTGTATACTTTCTGAGCAGTAGTCATTAATCCCCAGTAATATCAACACTGGTTTTCATGCTTCCTGATTAGAGGCTTAAAAGGAAATGAGAAGCAATATTCATACATTTTATCATTCACTTTTCTATTGCATGGTTGGAAAAGAACCCCACAATAATAAAAGTTAATTTATGAAGATAGCACACCATGACAAATCATTGCTTTTTTTTCAAGAAAAATAATTTCTTGGCCAGGTGCTGTGCCTATTTTCAGATGACAATTTAAGCCTGGGAGACAGTTGCTTATATTTGATACCAATTCAAAAAGGGCAATTTGAGGCTTTTCTTATAGCCCATGTTTTACTGTGCTACTGCATTGCAGATGTGTCATTCATTCTCTGCAGCTCAGCCACCCACTCCTGTTGAGGTCCCTTGCCTGCTTTAGGGCCAAGGTAAATGTTTCCTCAGAGCCTGGTGGTGTGGAGCATCAGAGCTTTGCTCCTCAGAGACATACGAGGCTGTGGGATGTAAAGGAAATTAATTTTAAGATATTAGCTGCATATTTCTGCTGCTGCAGGCCTGAGGATGTGGATGGGCAATGAATGAAACATGAAGCCTTGGAGAACAGCATGTATAAAATACGAGGTAGATGTAGATCAGTAACAAGCCACAATTCCTGAGAAGTCTTCAGACCTCCAAACAGACTAATTAATGCTATGTTTGGGTTGAATTTTGAAGGAAAACACTGGGTGGCAACTATTTACACAGCATTTCTCCTTCAAGGGGAGTGGCACTGTCAAAGAAGCCCTGTTCTTTAATCTGTATTTATTGAAGACTGCATTTTAATGTTTGATTTGAGTGC
The DNA here is from genome assembly GCA_025447755.1 of Corythornis vintsioides. Classification (NCBI taxonomy): domain Eukaryota; kingdom Metazoa; phylum Chordata; class Aves; order Coraciiformes; family Alcedinidae; genus Corythornis; species Corythornis vintsioides. Next base: position 32,099 of record JAOEGS010010945.1, read on the forward strand.
TCACAAATGGTGTCAAGAGCAATAGCTCCCAGGGAAGGACAGCTCCCCTTGCTTGGGGAGCAGCAGTCCACAGACCCTATGGCAAGGCATGGTCCCCCTGTATCTCTGCTCTTGGCTCCAAGCTAACACTTCTCATCATGCCCATTTTGATTTGGTCTCTCCAACGAGGTTGCAAGGGAAAGTATCATCCCAGGATTAAGACTGCTAGTCTGGAGCAAGTAGGTTAATTGCATTTGTCTCACTGATTTCCAAACTTTAGATGGCACTGGTGGCAGGAGTTGTAGGGCAGGTATAGGGGTCTGGGTACTCGTGGATGAAATAGGGTAATCATGGGGGGAAGGAGCTCTTCAATCCAATAGAGACAAGAGGAACTCACCTTCAGTTGAGCTGCAGGACTTTCTTCTTAAGCTGGGTGTATCACAGGAGGGTTTGAAGAAGTGTGTGAGTGTTGTGTGTAGTGTTCTCTCTGGTAGGGTTCTTACAAAAAAAAATAGATACCAGTACTTTATTGGTACTGGACCAAGCTGTAGCTCCTGTCAGGAGGGAAAACATCTTTTGTTACAAACTCACATAGCAGGTACCCACATGGGTATAGGTGATCTACTACCTATTGCATTCTAACATTTTAAAATGTGTTTTGTTATTTTACCAACTGCCTTTCTAACAGAAAATTAAGCTTTGCAAATGTAAAGAGGGAAAGAAAAATTGTTTACTGTTTCCATTTTTCCACCTTCTACTTTCTTTCCTTTTTGTACAGCTATATATTTTATGAGTATGTTCTATTCTATAATCATTCTATTTTGTTCTCTTTCCCAAGATCTATCTTGTCCTCTTTTTTTACCTTTCCTTCTCTTCTTTATTTCCTTAGTTGTAAACTTTTCACCTATTCTACCTTTTTGTCCTTTCCTCATCCTCATCCTGCAGACACATTGACTGACCCATTTTCCTGAGAATGCTGGACATAAGACTCTAGAAGATCAGCTGTAAATCAGGCCACAGCAGCTACTCCTTTAGGCAAACCATCCAACCTTTGTCATGAATTTATCAACCTGTGTATATTGTTTACCTTGACTACACCTATTGGAAAACAGTTCCAGAATGGAAAAGCTTTAACATTTAGCAAATTATTTATTTTACTTTCTAGTGCAGCTGTACTTACACCTAGTGAAGCTTTTTTGAAATAGTGTTATCCACCAACCATGCTCTGACAAGCCTACCTCTGTGTGAAAAGCTACCTGTTGTGTAATGCCTGGTGTGTTTGTAGAGAGCAGTCTCACATCTCCTGAGACTTTGTTTTGCTGTGCTAGCCATTCTGTCTCCTTTCAGAGTTCTGTAGTAAAATAGACTTTCCATACCTTCCATCACCTCTTGATCCACACCAGTTACACCTTGGGTTCATCTTTATGTAATGTCTGGAGCTGGAACTGTGCATGGTGCAGCAGGAGAGAGCTCACTGGTGCCTTGTACATTGAGTTTAATCTTTCCCTTCCATGGCTGATATTGTTATACTTGACCTTCCCATCCCTTGTTGGTCTGATTGATATATGCCAGAGAGTTTGTAGCTGTAGTTGTGCTGTTCTTCTGTCTCTTTTCCTCTTGCTGCAATGGATAAACTTTCATGTAATTCCTGAAACTGTTTTTATTTTGAACTTGCTTAGTTAAAAGCACTGTATAAACTCTTGCATTTTAAATTTAGATCCTTTCTTGATACTCTTGCATTAATATTGCAAACTATTGAGCTGCCTGGTATGGGATATAAATATGGGATAGATAGATAGATAGATAGATAGATAGATAGATAGATAGATAGATAGATAGATAGATAGATAGATAGATAGATAGCAGATGTGTTTCTTTTAGGTAATATTAAAGTCAGAGGAGAAAAGTAGGACAAGATACCTTGTTACCAGAGGAAAGAGTATGTGGAGTTGGCAAATGGTCACTAGGAATATCTTAGAGTTTAGGAAGCTGAAGAGGAGCTGGAGTGGAAAGGACAGGTAAAGCCAGAAAAAAAGTGCATATAGAGTAGCTTTGCATGTTTGTAACTGTGAAGTCTCCTTAATTGGATTGAAATGGTTCATGATTTTCTGAGCATATCATAGAGATGAAATTCAAATTTCCTGAGGGTAAATCTTTGACATGCACAAAGCTATAGGAAAAAAAAAGAGAAGATAGGGTTAATGTGAAGAGACAGAGGTGACTTAAGGAGAATGGAATGAGAGGAAAGAGGTTGGGCAATAGAAGAAAAATAGTGTAAGGAAAGGGAGCATGCATCAGTGAGAAATGGAGCCAAGCAAGGGGACATAGAAAAGGCAAGACAATGAAGAAAAAGATGGCATCCACACTGTAGCAAAATGAGAGCCTAAAAAAAACCCCCTACAAATGTCTAATAATATTAGTACAATGAGTTAATTTTTTTTTTCCCTTCTGACTGACCCCTTGTTTATTTGTTTGTGTTTTTCTGGTGAAGCAGGCTTTTGCAGGACAGAAAAATTAAGTTAGAATAGACCTGAGACCACAAATGCTCTCTTCTATCTTCATTGAATAATATATAACCAAAGATTATTTTTGTCTGGAATAGTATGTTGGGTTTTGCTCTTTTTTTTTTTTTTTTTTTTTTTTTCCTGTAGCTTGCAATCATTGCTGTGCAAAGTGCAGGAGATACTGCAGTGGCTTGTCTATCAAGTCCCAGAATCATGAATTTTAAAATAAAACCCTACTGTTTTATGAGAAGAAAAAGGAAAAAAAAAAAACCAAAAAAACCAAAACCAATGAAACAGAGAAAAAGAAAGAAGAGAAAATACATTTCAGTGTACTGAAATGCAGTTAATTGTGTTATTTAGGCAATTTTCTGCTCCCTCTGAAATTAAGGGAAGAGGTACTATTAAGCATGGCAATGATAGCCATCTCTTTGGAAGTGAAATTGCCATAGATTTAGATGGTTTTTGAAGTAATTATCCTCAATAAAATGTCACTGTCACTGGGCAGCTGTAGGCTGAAAACCTCTTTCACAAAGACATTTTAACATCCTTCTCTGTTAATGCCTGAGCTGTACTCAACACAGCTACAGCTATAATGTTATTTAGGCTTGGAAGGTCAGAAGAGGGAAGAACAATTGGCAGGTGTCTCTGATGCATTGAACATCTTGTCTAGAGTAGAGGAAAGAGTATCTTGTTTGGTTTTGGTTTGGTTTTTTTTGGTTGTTTGGGGTTATTTTTCCAAAAATTCTTAGTCTTCTGTCCAAAACAACAGGAATGCCCAAATCAAAGTTTAAGTTTTGGTCTTGTTCCCATTAGGATCAGTGTATTTAACTGCTCCTCCTTTCTAATCCTTTAAAAACAATTTTAATCAACTGATGCCATTTGACACTCCCCCTCCCCCCTTATATTTTTTTTTCTATTTACTTGACAGAAATTGTATATTCAATACAACAGTCATTGCTAAGCTTCTATGTTGACTGAGCTATTATTCTATGATCTTTCTCATGTTCTTGGGAGAAGGCTCACTCTGTGGGAGAGGACATGGCCAACTCTTTTGCAGTAATTGCTGGATGCATGGACTCCCTGGCTTTAAAATATCTGGGATTCTTGGGAGAGCTTGCAATGAGCATATGTCTTATGTGTCATAACACTGTCCAGTTCTCTGAGTCACCAGTTGTTAATTTATCAGTGCAGTTGTAGCTGACTGCTCTTACTAACTTTGCTGCCCCAGTTGTGTATTTATTAAGTTTGTGTCTTCTGTTCTCCAGCTGAGGATCAGATAAGCTCTTGAGAGCAAAACATATTAACTTCCATCCAAAAATAAGCTTTAATAAAATAAAATAAAAGTATTTTCATAATAATTGTGGGAACATGGCTATCTGAGAAAGTGTCTGGTTTCTAGGGTTAAAGGCTCCACCTATTGGTTGGCTAAAATGAGAGAAATGTAACATTTCCACATAGAAAACTGCTGGCCTTACTTAACTTCCCATGTCTTGACACATCTTTATGAAATTGCTGTCTTCACAGTAGAATTTTGCACGATGTCCAAAATAAAATGAGCTCAGAGACTTATTTCTGAAGGCTGTGCACACACAGCACCAAAAACCATAGTTGCTGAAACACTATGAAGTCCTAAAACAGGAAAGGTTTGGGTTTTGCAAGGAAAGGCTTTCTTATCCTGGAAATTATTATTTTTCTTTGAAAAAAAAAATATTCTTCAGTTCTTCCATGCCAGCAAAATGAGTGGAACTGACTAACCCAAGTACAGTTTCATGAGGACTTCCAGGCATTTGTCACCTTCAAGTTTAAATAAGTCAAAACCATAAGTATTGATGTGGGCATCTTCATAATGAAAACTCATTTCCCCAGTGTGGGCTCAGGCAGTCTCAGTTCAGGCAAAAAGGCATTTTGAAGGGTTTCAGAGTTGCTCCTGGGAATGCAGAGGATGGAGAAGGAAAGGATGCCCAAGTGAGGCTTGGGGACACTGAGGGGAAAGTCAGACATTGCAGAGGGTCAGTGGGATTTCAGGTACAGCAGAAGGCTGTGAGGATGCCATGGCATGGTCAGGAGCTCTTGCTCTGCTCCTTTCATTGTTCTCCCTGGCTAAGTTGCTTCAGTCTAAGAGTTTGTACCACTTCCCTGGTTTCCTCTGACAACTGCTCCATTCAAGTAATTGGCTATGCTGGTAAGTACTTGCTGTAATGCAGTCCTACTGTTCTTTCCCATTCATCAGTCATCAGTGACTTGAATGCACATCAGTGTAGCACAGAGCACTGAAAACCAGCTTGTTGAAGCCAACAAAATTCTTGTACAAGAAAAAGTTGTGTATACAGTTTATTACACATGTAGACACACTTATGTCTGTTGGTATCCTGCTCTGAGCTATTCTCGTGTCTCCAAAGAGGAGGTGGAAGAATTTCCTCTGAGCTTCATCATCCTGACAGCTACAGCCCCACTGGCACCAACTTGTCTCTTGCTCTGTCCTGGTCCACACGTGCTCATTCCCACCAGAAGACAGCTGTGGGAAAAAATACCTGGGGGGGGGTTTGTTCCCCTTAGACAGGGGCACTTAGGCCAGCAGATTCAAGTGCCCCCCTTTCACTTAAGGTCAGAGCACCTAATTTCAGATCCTTCAGTTGCTTATACAATCAATTAAGCACTTTCAAAAGAAATTTAGACAGACATTTATTTTCATGTCTAATGAAAGTTACTTTTTTTTGTTACCAATGGATTCCCACAAATTGAATGATAGTATATAAGTAGATAAACGTGGAGGAAATAGAAGTACATAATGAAAGGGAGAAAATGAACTGGAGTATAATATCTTGGTGTCCAAGCACCATATTTTTGTTGTATTCATAGCATTAGTACCTAGAACTTACACATATTTATTGAACCTCACAGCATACCTGGGCAGTATGATTTCCTTTATGGAATGGTGAGGTTAAGTTTCTGTATTCTTGTATCCCAAGAATGAGGTCATGAACAGAACATGGATCTCTGGAGTATTGATCCAGACTGGTTAACATAAGATTAAGGGGTAGATGATAACACAAGGAAGAGGAAAGTAAATGCTTTTCCTCTGGTTGCCCTTTTATTAGTAATTTAATATTTTTTTTTTTTTATCTTAAAACTGATCACAAAATAAGTTGTGGCTACAAAAGGAACACAGTGACTTCCTACACAACTCCAGTAACATAAAAACACCTCAGTGTGTGGGAAATGTGCTGCAATTTTAATGACTTCCCATACTGCTATAGTAGCTCATGAGTGTCCATTCACCTGGGATTTGGAAAGCTGCAGATCATTTCCTCAGCATGAGTAAACCAAGACTTAGTCATGTGGGTTTTCTTGTCTGATTTGGAGTACCAGGGACCTCTCCTCTGCCTTTGCAAGCACTGTGGTGACTAGTGCTGGACAGAGGTAAGATCTAGAGTCTCTTTGGTAATTACCTCATTTGTTTGGATGCACACTGCACCACTCAGACATGTACCAGCCCTGGACTGTGAGCAGAGTCATTCCTGTGCTGCTCTTAATGATTCTTCCTGCTCACATGTCCAAAAAGGTGTTTTAACAGATGTTCCCTCCTCTCCCTGCTGGCTACTTGAATCGATCTGTGGTCTCTGCTTGCTTGCTGCCAGGCTTTAGGTCATGTGCAAAATGTTATTACACAGTTAATGTTGGCTGAGACTGTATGATCAGGTAGGGCAAACCCAAACATCAGGTTTAGCCATTTGATGCATTGCTGAAGCACTGTAGAGCATATCCCAACGTGAAGACTCAAGAACATAACTGACAGTGGCCCCTGGTATTTGTCACTCTGTGTTGACTGGATCGTGCCACTGTAATTTTATATGCTCCAGTCACTGCCCCACAGTTTGATAATATTTACCAAGGCAGACTTTCAGTGTGAAAAGACAAGACAGGATATCCCAGACCTTAATAATTCTGAAAACATCAAGCAGTGGGGAGTTAATGCTTCTCGGGGCCTTGCCATGGGGATTTTCTGGCTGTGGCCCAGACTAGAGATAATTAATTATGTCAGTGAAAGGCTCTGGTGGCCTGTTTTCTTCAGAAAAAAAGTGACATCATCCATGGAGCTCTCTGGCAATAAAGCAGAACAAAGCTGTGTGGGCAGGAAATAACAGACAGATGTCTTCTAGTGCTCATTTGATCTGCTTGGAAGCTTGCTGTAAGAAGCAGTGCATTGCTCAGTGCTGCTTCTCCTCAGCTCTGCAATCTTCAACATGGACTTTTTGAAACATAAGAGACCAAATTAATGTCTGATGTAATTCTTCTGAAGCCACTTCAGAGGGTTTGTGCAGTGTACGAGCTGGTGGATCATGTGCCTCTCCTGATTTTAGAAGGACTTTCTGTGTTATCACTGTATAATAATGCACAACAAAATAAAATACACTGTTGAGCTCCAAAGGCTTCATAAAAGGCCAGAAAGATCTTCATGGTGTAGAGAAGACTGGACAACTGTTTCTTATCATCAGAGTCATGAGGGATCACTTGCATTTCTGGATATATTTCACTAAATTTTTGTACAAAACCACCAGTGGTCACTTTGCATCATGAAAGTCATCTCTTTACCTCCAAAGCAAATCAGATACATAGACCTGTGTCCAGAAATGTTAGAAGAAATTCATGCAGGTGAACTCCATGGGTTCAAGTATTAGGAAATTAAGATGATGAAAGGCAAGAAAAAGACATTGCTGAATGCAGAGTCTTTCCTGTAAGAAAAACTGTGTATACATGTCATTAGCCAGCTTTGTGCATGGCTAGAATAACTGAGTCATGAACAAGGCTACTTTAGATATCTGGTGTAGGAGAGAGAAGCTTGTTAAGGAGCAAAAAGGATCTTTGTACAATGTAATATGTAGTAGAGCAATTAAATTCCCAGCTTTGAAGCATCCTTTCTACACTAAGTACATTTGACCTGGAAGACAAATTACTATCCAGTCCCTCTAGCAGTCTGAAGGGATAGTTTGAGGAACCAGGCCTTTAACAAAAGCATCATACCAGTAGGCAGGGGTAGTTTTTATTACTTAGTCATATTCATAATATTACAACACAAAATGTTGAACATGTACTTTCCTTTTAATTATTTGAATTTCCTCTTGAGGTAAGAAAAAAAGGGAATTTACTGAGTTTAAAGAGAGATTAGTGTTAATGTTTCACAGATACAGCATTTTTAAGTGCAGCTGTCCAAGGATGCTTTCTTCATTAAACTATATGAACACACAGTATTCACTTTCTCATGTCTCTAATGGGAATTTTCAGTTGGAAAACTATTCTTGCTCTGGTGGCAGCCCATCATGAGCTTGTCCTGGATAACACAGCAAGCAGTGTGATCTCCATCAGAAGGATGCTTTCAGTGTGATGTTTGTTAGCACTAGGTGAAACATTTATAAAGTCTACTGGAATTTAGGAAATTAAACACGGGTAAGACCACAGCATTACATGGAGAACCTGTGACCTTATCTAGTTTCTGATGCAGTACAGAGCAGCTGTTGCACTATAAATAACCTGAACCATGTGCAATGCAAGTAACAACAACATAAGCAGAAGTGAAGGTTCCTGTCTGTGGTTTGATAGTTATTTCTTGCCATTCATCCCTGGCAAGAAAAATATGACTTCATAAACATTAAATCTCCATTACTTAGTGCTTTCACTTGTGCAGGCATAGCAAAGCATCATGATAACTAGAGAAGAAATAGTCAAAAGCTGGAAATACCAGATGTTCCAAATAACACAGATTGTATTTTAGGTGGCTGCGAACGCAGAGCTAGGAAGGAAATAGTTACTGGTAACTGGCTTCTAGAAAGGCAAACTGAATTTGCAGGAAGGCTACTTACAAACAAAATCTAATGGCAGAGTTTAGATGTACTGGCAAATGATCTTGAGTTGGGTTTTGCTCTCAGCTAACAGTGATTACTTTGACTCTATTCAGCCCATCTTGAATACAACTGAAATTTTTTCCTGATTTTCTTCATGCTTTACATGAAATGAGTTTCATCAGCTCAGTCCCATTTCCCAGGTGACAAAAGGCGTGTGGCAAAAATTCCCCATTTAGTGGGTGCTGAGTTTTGTTAGCAGCCTCACAGGAGAGGCCAAAGTCTGTGGGAATATTGAGACAGGGCTGTAGTAAATTGGCAGGGCAGGGCATGAGGATGAAGCACATCCGAACACCAGGCTTAACAGTCTTCCCTTTGACCAAGAACTTTGTTGCTAGGCTGCCAGTCCCCTTTTACAAGCAGCAGAGTCATGCTATTGTTTCCTAAATAGCTTCAGTTTTATGCAGGGACCTCTTTACATCCTTCTATATCATTTAAATATTTTACCAGTCACGCAGTACAGTGGGGTTTGGAACTCAGAGCCCTGGTCTGCTCAAGCCAGCAAACAAAAGAAAACCCTTCTCTTTTATTATGCCAAAAAGTGTTTCAGCACAGCCCTGCAAGGAGTGGCCTTACATCAGCCTTACAGCTGGGCTTCACTCTGGAGGGGTGGGGGCATTGTCTCAGATTTCCCAGGTAGAAACGATGACCTCACATCTTAAGTAAGTGCACTAATCAGTAGGTAGTAGAGAGGAGGGCAAGGAGAACAGGACAAGCTGAGACAGCAGTACACCATGGCACTACAGCCCCTCCGTGGATGTATTCAAGATCTGAGCTCCTCAGCCTTTAGATTTTGATACCTCTAGTAAGCATGAAACAAGGCTTAGACACAGTTCAGCTTTGTTGTTCCTCTATCAGAAGGGACAGCTAAAGGAGTTAACTGAGTACATTGGCTAATTTTGGACCCCAAAATTCACCAAAGATGAAGAAAAGGGTGAGTGTAGAGAGGATGGAGCCAGACTTTTCTCCATGTCATCCAATGACAGGACGAGAGGCAATGGGTGCAA
>JAOEGS010010947.1:0-11631 GCA_025447755.1 Corythornis vintsioides
CTCCCCTCTATTTTCCCCCTCCTTTTCCAATCCCCCCCCCCCCCCCTTTTCCCCCCCCCCCCCCCCCCCCCCCCCGCCCCACTTAAGGAACAGCACAGAATTCCTTCTGCATTCACCCAGAAGCCAATCCCCTGCCTGTTAGGCAGCCTTCACCCAGCAGCTCTCACCTCGCAGCTGCCGCGGGTCGGCGGGCAGGCCGGTGGCAGCGCCCGTCAGCACCACCCCGTCTGCCAGGAAGAGCTGGGCGGCCGCCGCCGTCTGGGCCACGCTGACGTCTGCAGTCAGGGCGTGAGCACTGGGGACAGCAGGGACACAGCCCGTGGTTACTGGCAGCACACACACATCTTCTCCAGCTCGCTGAAGGTTTACGCTGGTGTTTCCTCACTGGCAGAGAGGCCCAAGGCAGGCCCTGGGAGAGAGGGGGAGCGCCCCGCTTTGAACTGAGAGGTAACATCGGAGCGAGAGGGAAAAACAACCCAACCTTTTCCCCTCAGGGAACTGTGACTGATCTGCCTGGTGCTCTGGGTCTCCTGTCTCTGAGAAACAGCTGCTGGGACCCACGAGTGCCAGCTGAGACAGCTGCTGCTGCCAGTGTGGAGCACCTGGATTCCAGCAGCGTCGCACACGCAGCTCTCCCGCTTCAGTGGAAGCTGTGGATGTGCAGCCTCTGGTGCCTGGCACAGAGCTCACACCCTCTGCTTGGCTTCACAAGGCCAACTAACAGGAAAAAGCACAGTTATTGCCTCAGACATGATGACAGGAATCACTTTAGAGAGCAGTCAAACAGCAGTTACCTGCACCCAGCCTTGAATCATAGAATCATAGATATTAGGATTTTTGAGATGTGACACAGGCCCTTTGTCCCAAACCTAGAGCAACAGCAGCTTTTCATGCAATGGTTCTCAGCTCCAAAGGAATTCCAGCTGTTGCCAGTTCAACACCTGACTTTGCTGTTTCTGGATTTCCACTTGGCCTATGGCCACCAAGCTGCACTGGTCTTCCCTGGATCAGTCTGGAAGGGCAACAGCTAGCACAGGAGGGTAGCAGTAGCACAGCAAGTAGGCTACAGAAGTAGCTCCTCCCCATTTAAAAAGCAGAAGGATAGCTGCTCTCAGTGGCAGGCATAACAAACTCAACCAACAAGTCCTTGGACATTTCATTCTCAGTTTAAGAACTTTCTTGAAACAAAAACATTTTCCTTAAAGCAAATCCTTTGAGTAATAGGTATTATAACTAAAATATCAATTCATAACTCAAATATCAATTCATCAGTTGTCAAGACAAATGAAATCATTGAATGATGCAATTGATTTTTCATACCAAAAAAAAGTCTAAGGCATGCATTTTTCTTTATATATATATGCACATACATATATATCAAGAAATAATAAAAAAGAAACCACTCTGAAAGGACTTTAAAAGCTTAATTTGACAACCCTGAATTGCTTCCTTCCTATTTTGAAATGTGCTACCTGCTTATTAGGTATTTAAGATCTTCCAGACTTGGTTATTCTAATGATTACCTACATAGTGTACACACTTTTTAATTAGGTTATTTAGCATGTATAATACATTACACTTGAGCAGTTGTTCTGTGGGAAAAAAACCCTAAAGAGTGACATCTAAATAGCTGAAAGTACCATGTGACAGCTATGATAAAGTATCAGCAGCAAAGAAACTGGATTCATCTGTCATAAGTTCCTTCTGTTTGATAGTCATAAAACATAATCTGTACATAGACAGCACTGATTTAAGTAGAGGAAAACAGTATTATTGGCAGGAAGAAGAAAAGAGAATAGCTTTTTAAAATGCCAAAATATTATGATTTGGATGCTTTTCTATGGCAACTGCTTGCATAACTAAAAGCAAGCTTGGATTCCTAGCCTCCAGAAACTAAATTTCTTTAAATGTAACAGGCACACACACAGGTATCCAGAATCCCTCCTAATAAAAAGGCAAAATTTTTCCAGCCTGCATCTATTCATCCTGAAGGTTAAACAGCTGCAAACTTCACAGATGCAGCAACCTGCAGCTTGCAGGTGTAAGTTTATTTTTAAACATATCCCCTAATAGGGCTGCAAGACCTTGCTTGAACAATAAAGTTCCCCCTGTATTATTAACTTCCCTGATACTAAACAGGCATTGAAAAAAAAATAAATCAGGAAATAGAAAAAAATATATCACGATTACATCCATATTTACAGAAAATACTGCTTGTATTTACCTATGTTTCTTCTTAATATCAGCAAAAATCTGGATGTTTTCTGCTCCAATGTGTTTTCTGTATCTTAGCAGGTTTCCAGCACAGGCATTTATAATCCCTTCATCAGCAACATGAGAAAACACAAACCCTTCAGCACGGATAAAATCAAGACCTGAAAAAAACCAAACAAACAAAACAAACAATATCTTAGCTAAAACTGAACACTTCCCTCCAAAAAGAGTCATTGATGGGAGTCTTTTCCCTCTTTCCAGTTGCTCTTTCATTGTAGTTCTTCTTTCCCAACTTCTCTTCCTCTGGAAAACACCTGAATCCATCAAAAGGAGATGGACAGAGCCTGAGGACAACCAACCAAGGAGACCTGGACACAGCCTGAGGACAACCCTGGAGCCCTGGACACACTGAGGACAACCCTGGAGCCCTCTTCCTTTAGGAGGCAAGGCAGCACAGCCTCTGCCCCACCATAAATCCTGCATGACTCTCCCTCTGCATGCAGCTTTTGGATTTTTACACAGCACCACAGCAATAAATTACTTCAAGAGATGTGTCAAAGGTACAAAAAGGTGGTTTGGGAGGAGTGAAACTTGCCTCTCTGCTCCAAACTTACTCTGCCCATCAGCTCTCCCATGTCTTAGCAATGTGGTTTCCACCATACCCACTCATTTTGGTTTGCACTAGGGAGGTTTTGTGGGATGGATATTTAAGAGGAAGGCTACAAATAGCAGTGACTTCACACAGGCAATTCTCCCACCCTCTGGGACTCCCCACACATCTGTTGAAACACATGTCCTCAGGCCATGGTGTAATAAGCCCACAACTGGGAGGGACAAGATGGAATTCAAGCTCCTTTACTGAATTCCCTCCCCTCTTCTCTCCAGTCTTCCATAACCCTGAAGTTCACTTCACATAGATGGAGGAAGCTCTGCACTCATCTTGTGCAGCTTTTGCTATTCTTCCAGTTCACTTTAGTTGTCCCTTCCAGGGGCCTTCTGAAGCTCTGCTGCTGCTCCAAGTTTACAATCAAGTTAAATCACAAATTACTTCTCTGCTTATAAGATTACTGATGAGTATTGAGACAGTGACAATGGGCAGGGGTATTCCTTGGTAATTCCATTTCCAAAGTCACTTCTTACATGTTGGCTGCTGCTTAGTTTGGGTTTCCTTAACTTGGAAATTCAAGCCTTTCTGCTAAACATTAGGACTGTACTTTGCTTAAGAAGGCTGCACAATCTAGCTGGGTTTTGGGGGCCTGTGAAATCCTAATTTTAACCAAGTGTAATAATTGCAGGCACCAAACATTACCCTTCTGTTTTATGAAGCCATAATCAGATTCTGCTAATGAATTCATTTTTATGCTCATAAAATGGTAAGAATGATACAATTGCTTGCTTTCACATTTGGCAAGTTGAAAGGTAATAGCCTTTGAATAGTTAATAGGCAGGCCCATTCCTGGCTTATATGGGAACAAAAATTTTTTGTAATCTCACTGGAAAACAAGAATAGGAAATTTCCAATGAAACCTAATAAACAGAACTTCAAGACTATATTAAGAACAAGGAATCAAGTAACCAGCTGCTGCAGGGCCTGCTCAAGTAACTACAGATTGTCTTTTTTTTTTTCTTTCTCAAAAATAAGAGTTATTCCACTTTATTCCCACTTAAACAGCTTTACCTAAAGAGGTAAAGCCTCTTTAGGTAAATCAAGGTCTATCAATTGTAGAGGAAAAAAATGAGTATTTTCTTTCCTTCCAATGATAATTTATGATTAAAAGAAGCAAAAAAAGACAAACTGAAACACTTCTTTTGCTGGATGAGAAAATATTACAAGCCTGAGTTGATGAAAGAAACAATACTGTCACTTTATTCATCTTAAATGCTGCTGCAAATGGGTGTATAACTGCATTTTATCACCCCAGACCAGGGAACTAGATGTAACCATTGAGAACCTTTCTTTATCAGCTATGAGGTCAAAAGGAGCTGGGAACTAGGAGTTACTGCTTTCATAGAAAAAAAGAACAAACAACAACAAAAATCAGTATACAGCTTTATCCCTACCTAAGTAGCATCATGGGCTGTAGCAAGTGGATTTTCATGGAAGAATTCTCTGCTGGTGGATGAGGAAAAGCAACAGTCAGACAGCAAAGCTATGTTTTTAAGACATGGGAGTAGCAGGGTACCTGGGATATCTGCTGATCCAAATCCTCTCTGCATCACTACCAACTGTGTCACTATCCTTGAAGAAGGCTAATTCAGAACTGGGATTTCACTAGGGGGAAAAAAAAGGACAGCTTCACAGTCAGGTGGAGTTACAGTTGGACCAGATGATTATTTTAAGTCCCTTTCAACTGAACTATTTGAAATTAAAAACTAAGCAGAGATTCCTAAGGAGTGTAACAGGCTCACCCAGTGCTCAGGTTTTCCACCCTGTGGAGTCAAGACACAGCAGTGAGGGGGTACCTGGAATATCAGAAGTGTTGCTGTGCATCACTAGAGGGACAGCTGTTCCATGCCTTGCAGCTCAGCAGATGGCCAGGCCAATATTCCACAATGGCATTTTTTTTTTTCTTGAAATCCTTCTCCCCATTAACTTTGTCTCCATCAGGTTAATGATGAGCCAGTTATTTCTTCTCAATCAGTGCTGCACGTTGGTAACAGAGCATGCAGAATGTGGAAGATGATAAAGGGAGTGTCCCCAGCCTGTAGTCTCTGCATCTCCTCTGCAAAGACCTGCACTGACAGACTAGAGCCTCTATCACCTCTAATATGAATAAAGCTTCATCATTAGCAAACTTCCCATGAAAGAAAAGCCATGTAATTTGGAAGCAGCTCAACAACAAACACCACGAGTACATGGAATTAACACAATGGCTGACTTCAGGAAAAAAAGAAGACAATGATAAATAAGGAAAAACCAAATACTGCTTAAAACCTGACCCAGATATCAGAGCATATTGTAGATGTTCCTAAGGACTGTGAAATGACAGCCAGTGATACCTGCTGAACAAAAAGAAATCAGGGAGCATTTGTATCTCTACAAATGCTCATAGAACCTGCTTATGTGCATCATTCTGTTTCAACATCAAGCAGATGTAGTTAATTAAATCAGAAACTACAAACAGGAAATTATACACCTCTAAAAACCACACAGTACACCTGTTAATAATGAACCAACTGAAAAAGCAACCCTGGCAAACAAATTCTGACTTGCTTCTCCACAAAGAGTATTTGAGGAAGGAAGATAATACAGTCTTTGGAGGATGTCATTAAAATGAACTATTAAGAAGGGTTGTTTTTCTGAGAATAATATGTGAGATTAAGATGGCTTCCAGTCAAAAAAATAACTACAAAACTGTAGTATTCTAGATTATCTCTGTTTTGAAGTCTGTGGTTCCTTAGGGACATTACTGTATTTTAAATTAAAATGCCTGTATGAGTACCAAAAAAAAATGAGCAGCAGAGAACTTTAATATTAAACCCCCCCAATATTTGTGTATAATTCTCCTGGACTGAGCTAAACCAGAACCAATTCTCCAGTCAGTAATATTCTTTTGCAGCCAAGTTTCTTCTGAGTGCACATTCTGAAGTTAACAGCCTATTTTTGCAGGCAGAAAAACTGCTTCTAGAAGTGATAGCACTTGATGTTTATAGTTACCCCTAAGGGCTGGGTGCAGAAAAGCTCTTGCTTATATTTGCTCCTGAAGAAACCAAGGTCACTGCTGAATCTTGTGTGGAAGGGTCATAAGAAAAAAGGCTGCACCTGCAGGGAGGAGCAGGCAGGACAGGTGAGTCCAAACTGACCAATGGATTCCAGCCCATAATCCTCAGCATAAAACTGAGGGACCACAAGGGTCAAGCTCTCTCCTGTAGCTGGCATCCAAGGGCTTTGTCCATTCATATGCCTTCAATCCCAGTCTGTGAGTTCAATCCAGTTCCAGAATCCTCTTCTTATCTCCCATGAGTTCAGCCAGACTCTAGGAGAGCTCAGTATTGGGTTTGTATTATTTGTATGTATTTTCATAATAATATTATTATCTTCTAATTATTACTATTTCATTAAAGCTTTTTTGGGTATTACAATTTTTCCAAGCCATAAATCTCTCTCCCTTAATCCCTTTCAAAAAGGGAGAGGTGTTAATAAAAAGCATCTATCATTTGTTTAGTGGCCAGCCCAGTCTCAACCAGTGGCAACAGCAAAACTGATTTTTGAGTGGGCTAACACTGAAAAGTGAGGGGTTGTGGAGTTTCCTTCTCTGGAGACATTCCAAACCCATCTGGATCTGTTCCTGGGTGACCTCATCTAGATGATCCTGCTCTGGCAGAGGGGTTGGATTCTAGGATCTTTTGAGGTCCCTTCCAATCCTGAACTTTCTGTGAATCTGGGAAGTGCCAAAAAATTCTCTGTCTCCTCAGATGTCTCATCCTGACTTACTGTTGTTTTCAGATTTACCAAACACCTTGTCAAATGTTAACAAAAAACACAGTAATTTCACCTGCTACCCACATGATTATTAGCATAACCACATGTTGCTGATGTTGAGCTCCTTCTAGTCACACATTTGCTGATTTTTAACCCCCTCTTTACAAAATAAAATCATTACCTTCACCTAGAGAGCATTTATGATTTCCCTGTGCAGTTCTATTCACAACTTCTACCAAAGACAGGAATTTCCACAGGGAAAGTGAAATGACTGCAGAATAGCAGTAGATGCTACATGTGCTTTTTACCTAAAACACCTGCAGCAAGTCTTTTTTTTTTGTAGTGAAAGCACACAGCTTGTTTTATTAACAACCACCTATTAAAAATATATTGACTTTAAAAGTCACCAAGTTGCTACAGAAAAGCTACTCAAGGATTTGATACCTCCAAAGTAGCACTCCCTTTACTCTGCTTTTGCCAAAAGTGATTTTCTTTTCCTTTTGCTTTCCTGTTCAGTGAACTTGAGGCAATCATTTTGAGAGAAGTGCAATGAAATGCATTAAACACTGGCCCTTCCTAACTGGTGTTCTCCAGTTACAGAGCAAATAGTGCAGAACAGTAGTAGAGCTGAGCAAAACCCAATCCCTCCAGGAATTCCCTCCCTCATTAATAATTGCTGAAAGAGAAATACATTGCTCCCACCTGTATCCCTTAATTAGGGATCAGTTTTGCTGCTCAAAGGATGCATAACTCACTAACAGTTTGATTATTGCTCTAAAAAAAAATAAATAAGATGTGTAAATATTTTGGCAAATGCCTGTGTACTGCAAGTATCCTACACACATAAAAGCCCTAAAAACTATAAGATTGTTGGCATGATTTTAGGTGTTCAGATAGGTTCTGCTGCAGCAATAAAAAGTGGATTTTGTCAGTCCATCAAGTAGCCAGAAAACAGACACTTCAGATTTTTAAGCAGTCAAAAGAAATCAGAGTTCAAAATGCATCTACTAACAAGAATGCCCCCAAGAAAAAAAATATTAATTTAAGAATGAATGCATTAAAAAATAATTTACTTTCAGAACACATTCAACAAAATTCCAACTGCCAGTGCAGGTAAGTTAGCCTTGATGACTTGACCTGGAGTAGGGTTTTGCAATTAACAGCAGCACCTTTTAATGTCCCATCCTTCCTAAATTCTGCCTGTTTATCAGGTTTGTACATTCAAAAATGCCCAACTTTACTGACAACACCAGGCATTAACCCTCAGTTTGTGAGGTATTTAGGAAGTACAGGCCTTCCATATGAAACCAGCTTGTGTTTTTCAATCACAGAATGTTACCTATGAAAAACTAAAATTGCTTCAGCAGGAGCAGACAGGTTAGCAAGTCCAGGGTTCATGCAATAAAGACAGATTAATTCCTATTTAATTCACCCAAATGCAATTTAATTCTAAGTAGTTGGGCTAGCTGTACACTCCAGTTTTTGTTACTCCATATAAAGCTGCATTCCATCCATTCATTTAAAGAAAAAAAAAGCAATGAAAACTTAGTTTTAATGAATAACTGGAGTAGCAACAACATCTAATTAGATGCTGAAACAGGATGTTAACCACAGCAGGTTAAATTGATGCTGAAATGGACTTGAACTGAAGTAAATAGAGTTACACCAAAGGAAGCTTTTAGACATGAGTAGGTTTAAACTAATCATTACATCTAGACAGGCTTCACCTAGAAAGCTGCAGCAGCAGCCTTGGGATGTTTAGCTGCCTCCAAGGGAAGCAGTGAGCAAGGATCATCTATTACAATCAAGGCAGCATCTCTCTCAATCTAATTTCTGCTTTTTCAGGGTAGGGTTAGTTTTTTCCCCCCTCCTCTCAATTTTCACAGGACCTACAGCAGTACAAAGCACAGTGTGCAGAGAATAAATGCCCTAAGCAAACACCAGGAATCACTGGGGAACCCTTTGTTACCTGCAGCAAGAGCAACTGCTATTGCTTGTTGGTTTGCAGCACAGAGGATCTGGACACCCAGAGCAAGATGAGGGCAGGTTTGCCTCACTGCAGCACCAATGACTGTCATTGCTGCAGTGATTTCAGGCCCAGGACACACTGTGTAAGGAAGATCATGCATGTTTTCTACTATCAAGCCATCCTGTGGAGATAATTGGGAAGAAATTTGATTAAACTAAAAAAAAAAAAACAAACCCAAACAAGCAAACCAACCAACCCCACACCAAAAAAACCAACAACAAAATAAACAAACATCACAAAACCAACCTGAAAACCATGGCTGGTTTGCCATAATATTGTTTTCTATGAAAGGACATAAGAATGTAAAGGTTTTGCTTCAAAGGGAAGATTATCTGCAGTAAAATGTGTTGCTGCACACAACCACTTATTGAAGTGCTTTCATCACCAGCGTGGTGTTTGCAGGGAGATCAGGGAGAGAAAGAAATGGGATTTCAATTATACATTCCTCAGTTTGGTTTCCTTTGATCCATCCTAAAATGTGAATGAGAGGTGAAAAAGTTAAGTCTTCTGCCTCATTAAAAATAGTATCAACTTCAATTACCCAGGTGAAATATGGGCTGTTGAGTACCTTTGGGTAACAAAAGATTGAGGGATAATCAAGATCATTTTCAATTCCTGTCAAAAAATAAGTGTTATTTTGGATAAATGAGGGATTTTTTTTGGTTTGACTATTAGTGTGTCTATTTGCAGTGTGCCTAAGACCCTCACATAAGCTACTGAGATTTCTCTCTCCAAATTCAGCATGATTTGAAGGAAGATACTGCTGTTTATTACCTACTACACCTCTCACTCCACACTGGCATCCTCTTAGCAAACAAGGGAGTGATGATAAAACTGCTGATATAATTGATGTGATTTATTGAAAAAAAATCTCTGTACATTACTTGCTAGCTGGTTCTTTTCCAGTATATACTAGACAGTTTTCAACAGTAAAATCATACATAACTTTGATAAAGGATTAATAAGTGAAAGTAGAGCCTTGAAACATATTCCAAGCCTGATGCTTTGGCATTTCCAGTGAGAATGTTAGAAGAAGCTAGAAATTTCTCACCTGCATCACACTAAAATTATAACAAGTTTAATAGGCAAATTAATTGTATGTATAGAAAAAAAAAATTAAGTCCTCTCTCTGGAGTTTTATCATACATCTTAATCCTTTAAAATGAGCTTTACATTTCAAAGATATTGTAACAGAAGAGAAAGAACAAAAATAAAAGACAAGACAACCAACCAAATGACAACTGGAGATGAAACAGTGGAGTTTGGTCAATAATAACAGAGAACTATAACAGTCTAACAAACTCAAAAAAAAAAAAATACCCTCAAAACCATGTCATTCCCTGAAGCCACAAAGCCTAGAAGCCCTTGGCTCAAAAATGGTCTGCACCAAAACCTCAGTGTCTGGGAAACTCCAGGCTTATCCTAAGGACAAGGTGATCTGCAATCCAGATGGTCCAGGTTTATAGGCAGGGAAGGGCCACCCTCAGTAGGACAGACAAGATGAAATGCAATTGGGCTTCAGAAATTCAGCTTCTGAAGGGCCACACTGGGGGGCAAAAAGCAGAGCAGGCTGGCAGAATTCCACAGCCATTCCCTGGTGAAACTCAGTTTGCTGGGAGTTGCTATTTTGACAGCTCAGGATTTGAATAAAGCAAATTATTCCATTAGATATAGTCATTAATTCATTTAAAAATTAAGTGGGAGCCCTAACACTTCTACAGGGCATAACAAGGATGTGATTGACTTCTAGTTCCAAATGGAGGTGTATGGGAAAATTCCAACACTCCTCTCTTTTACCTTAACTTTCCTGTAGTCACTTTCCAGCAGCTGTCTCTTCCTAGGGCCTCAAGGTCCACAGCTACAGTGAATATTTTTGGTATTCCTTTAATTACATGTTATTGTTTTGGTACCATTGGATAGACTATGTTCTTTTGCATATTATGTGTTGCTTAATTAAAAAGGAACACCATATGTTCTGCAAAGCAGAGCTGAATTGGAGATGGATTCACTCAGCTTTCTTTCCTATTTGATATCAGATGGTAACACCACAGATTTCTGTGTTCACTGGATTGATATGTACATAAAACAGACTTCAGTTCTACCAGACAGCTCATTAAAATGGGGGGAAAAAAACCCTTAAAACAAAACAGTTACACTAAAGTTCTTAAAAGTTAAGCTTATAGTTGAGAAGTCTGGGAGAGCAGCTACTCTATCACATTCTCCAAAGCAGAATTTGGATGGTAGGAGATAAAATTCTAGTAAATACCTTTTGTGTTCCTTTCCCACTGAATATTGAAGGGATACAATAGCCTTATTATAAGTAATTTTCAAATAATACATTTCCTTTCTACCATGAATTACTTCTGGAGTGTTACATCTGTGCAAAGTACCTCCTTTATCACAGTTACTACTGGAAAATAAATCAATTAAGTAGCTCTCTGATTACATTAAAAATACTTTCCTTAGCTTTATTCTACTTACAGCAATGACCCCTGAAAACACCTCAGCCACAGACATACATCACAGCAAAAAAGCCCCCTAAAAAAGCCAAAATGCTAAAAACTAAACAGTTATCAAAGCTTTAATTAAATTTAATTTAATTAAAACTAATTTTAACTAAATTTAATTAGTTGTAATTATAAGAGTAACAGGCTTCAGACTTTTCATTTTTTAAAGCATCCATGTAAAATGTGTCCTAGGTCTGCCCTTCCAGGTACTGAGACCAAAAAAAAGGAGGCTCAGAAGAGCAATGACTGTATCTCCAGAGACAGCCCTAGTAAAAAGAAGACAAACTAAAGTTTTGTATGGTAAGAAGCACCATAATATTTGCAACTCAGGTTAGCTTTATATTTTTTTTTAATAGCATTAGTTGTGCATCTTTAGCTGTTTTTAAATTCAGCTAATGATGCTTAACATTTAAACTGCAATTTTACATATCTAAACATATATAGTTATATTAATAAGT
>JAOEGS010010948.1:0-10186 GCA_025447755.1 Corythornis vintsioides
CACCCTCCCCATCCCCTCCCAGTATCAAAAGTGCAAAATATGTACCTAGTTTCCAGTCCTACATCTCAGGCTGCAGTAGGGGACTAGTTCCTGGCAGGAATGGCAAAGCAGATGGATGGACAGACAGACACTGTCCACCATGCTCAGCCCAGGGAGGACTTTTGGTACAACCTTTTGTACAACCTGGGGTGGGGGGGTCTGTGTCCCTTTGCTTCAGGCTGTGATCACCCAGCTCTCACTGGGATAGTGCACTAGGGCTGAATTATTCCCTCAATCTTTGGATTACCAACCACTGTGTGCGGAACAGTCGCTTCTGTTACAAACAGGGGGAGAGAAAGACAATCTGGGGGTGGGAGGAGGGGGATGATGGCTCTTGGAGCTGCTGGGAGAGGGGGGCTGGACCTCTAGGAGCAAGGAAAGACATGGTGCTGCAGGAGAGACCCCAGTGATGAGAGCAGGGGATGGGGAGAGTTTGGCGCTTGCTTTGGCCCACGGAAGGAGTTCTGCCATGAGAGGGACACGAGGAGAGTGAGCCTGAGCTAGTTGAAAGAGGTGAAGAGGAGAGTTTCAGCAAAGGGGGTGCTACTGCAAGCCAAAGCTGGGATTAAAAAAGGAGGTGACCTGGGCTAAAAAGCAAATGAAAGGATTTCAGCTGGCACGCAGCACATGAACTGCACTGGAGGCCACGAGGCCTCCTCTTCTTATGTGGGGCAAGGCTCCATGCCCTTGCTGCAGCACAACAAGGCACTTTTTTTCACGTGTCAAGGGTTTTCTCCTGGTCCCTGCCAAGCTGAGCAGGGAGCAGAGATCCAGAGAGCTGTTTTGTTTTGCTTTTGCTAACATTTAAGTGGTAGAGAGCCTTGTGCTGGGCTCAACCTTATTCTGGCCACAGCCTGCATGGCAAGCTGCAGGCAAAGCACCAGGGTGCTCTGGCCAGTGGAAAACAGTTTAGGAGCATCAGGCCAGTGTTTTTCTCTTGCTCCCCACCCTATTTCAGCAGCATGGGTGCACCTGGGAGTTTTCTGCCAGGGAGAAGACCTCAGCTTCCTTCCTCACCTTCCTTCCTCCCCTCTGCTTCCTCATTCAAGCTGGAGCCCAGGGTCTGCTGAGCTAGAAGGAAGTAACCTCACATGGGGTCAGTTGGTAGAATGGTAGCCTTTATTTGGAAGTACATACAGATGGTGCTGGAGTTACCTGCCCTGGTCAGAGGACACCAGCCTGCTCCCAGGGTGGGGAGGAAGGCAGCAAGCCAAGGGTTTGGGAGCAACTAGGTGATGGTGGCAGCAAAATGACTTTGGTTTTTAGGGAATCAGGGATTGGCATAGTCATTCCTGCTCCACTAAGATGGTATCTAAGGCAGTGAGGGCTGAGTGAGCTTTGAATTAACACCATGTGCTCAACCAAATCCAAGCCCTACGGCAACGGCCACCCCGTGCTTGGCAGCCTAATGGGAGCACCTGGGTTTGGTGCAGAGCAGCAAGGAGCAGCCTGGGCACCTGGATCTACCCTGGAGCAGTGAAAAGGAAAAACAAGGCTCCCAGGATTTCAGTCCTGGCCATGAGTCCCTGCTGCTTTGAGGAGCAGAAAGCTGCTGTGAGCTGCTCACCTTCCCCCACCAGCCTCACACAGGCAGTGGAGCGAAGTGTGAACCGAACCATGCTCTTTGCCACTGGTCTGGCTTCACACACCAGTTCAGAATGGTGCAAAAAAAACCCCAATGTGAGCAAACAACGGACTGAGGCAGCAGCCCAAGGGTGGAGAACCCAAGGTTTGGGGTGAAAGGGAAACAGGGGAAAGGCTGAAAGCAAGGATGTGAAACCAAAGGGAGTTTCCCACGTCAGCGGCGATACAGCACTTCTGGGGCAATACAATCATTGAAGAATTAGGTTCCTTGATACAAAGAAAGGCTGGTTTGTTCTACAGACGTAAGGGTGTTTGGGAGGAGCCTGGAGCAGCTCCCTAGCAGCTAGGTAGAGGTTTTTCTTACACATCTACTGGCTCATAGCAGCTCACACCTACAATCTGAGGACACAAAGTTATGGCTCTAGGAGACATCGTCTAAACTCGACAGAAGCGGAAAAAAAAAAAGGCAGCTGAAAAGAAAAAATAACAACCAAGGTGACATTTCAATGGCTCAACACCTTGACAGTATTTAGGGCTGTGCAAAAAACCCCTCCCCTGGTGAGGGTCCAGCTGGTGGAGCTGCAGGGGGGACTGTGACACCAGGAGCATGAAACATGCAGCTCACCCACGAGCCCGTGATATGGGTTTGCTACCGGGGAGATGCTCCCGACCATACTCTAGATCACTTACCACGGGGAAAGATGATAAAAGTAGGACTGTCTGGTTGGGAGGAGGCTTTTTGGACCTTGGGGAGGGTCTGCAGGGTCTTGCCAGTGTTTACACCATGCACCATGGGCTAAGCACGTGGGGAAGGGCAGAGACAACCACGACCTGACCTGCGTCCCCAGCCGCGTTCGGGCCGGACCGAGTCACCGCGGCAGAGAAGTCACCGAGTTGTTGGTTGGTTGGTTGGTTGGTTGTTTTTCTTCAACCGAGGTAAAAAGAGATGGAACAGGGGGTGACTCTGGAAGCAGATGCAGCAGGACAAGGAGGGAAAACCAGACATCTTGGCGTCCAAACGCACGACGAGTGGGTGGAGGGGATTTCCATGCGCTTGGCCGCGCTCCCAAGGCTCCGGCCGCGGGGAGGTGTTGTCTGGTTCCCGGCCCTAGGAGAGCTGATCTAAAACCTAAGGTCCATTTGTCACTCGTGTGTGGGTGTTCCTTGGAAAGAGCTGTCCCTTGTCGTCTCCAATAAAAAGTTTGTCCATGAGAATCTCTTTTAAAATCCCTCAGTCTAGCGCGGGCCATGAGGGGATATAGAACCTCTGTAAGGAACCCTCCAGGAGGCGTTCCATCCAAAAGGATAATTTGTGTAATTTGTTTTTAATGGATCTAGATCCCGGGCTGCAGGAGGGTTTCCCTCTGGCTTCTGTGTGTAGAGAGGAATCGTAATCCTCAGAGGATCCCAAGGTTCCCCCCTCATCCCCTGATCTGTGAGGCTTAAAGAGGCAGAAGTATTTCTTGTGGCCGTTCAGAGCCAGGACGTAGCCCGTGTAGTCACGTTCCAGGAAGTGCTTGTCGTACTGGTTTGGAATTGGGGCTGCATCCTGAGCAAACTCCAACAGGTATTCCAGCCACTCTCTGTGCTTGTCCAGGCTGAGGAAGGAGAAGTGAAGAGAGCTGCTCCTAGGGGAAGAGCAGAGGAGAAGCAGGATTAGCATATCCCCTAAGTCTGGATTGATTCCTGCTGGATAGGGAAGGGCTGGCACAGACCTGTGTTGCTGCAGCTCCTTTTCCAACCCAGTTCAGCCCAGGTGGTCATTACATGGTGTCCAGCACCACTGTGCTCTCCATTCACTGAAATGTGGGTGCAGCCAAAGCAGCAGCAGCACCAGACCTGTATGGTCACTGGGAAAGGCTGCTTGTTTTTTAGTGCCTTGTTGCCACTCTGAAGGAGGCTGTCCTCACACTCTGCTCTGACCTAGGTGGTAAGGCCACCTCTGGAGTATTGGGTCCAGTTCTGGGCTCCCCAGTTCAAGAGAGATGATGACCAACTGGAGAGAGTCCAGTTGAGGCTCCAATGCTGCTATGGGGCTGGAGCATCTCTGTGCCAGGCCAGGCTGAGAGCCCTGGGGCTGTTCAGTTGGAGAAGAGAAGCCTGAGAGGGGAGCTGAGCAATGCTGAGCAAGAGCTAAAAGGCCCCCAGGGGGGACAAGAGGATGGGGCCAGACTCTTGTTAGTGGTGCCCAGGGACAGGACAAGGGGCACCAACTGGAACCCAGGAGGTTCTATCCGAGCAGAAAGGTGTTTGGTGTGAGGGTGTCAGAGCCTGTCCCAGGCTGCCCAGCGAGGTTGTGGATTCTCCTTCTCTGGAGGAGACTGGGCCCCCTGCTGGAGAAGGGGGATGGCACCAGATGATCCCCAGAGGTCTCTTCCAAGCCCCATCAATCTGTGATTCTCTGGGTGCAGAGGCTGCTCTGACAGTCAAGCCAACCCCACTTCTAACTGATCATCAGAGCAACGTTACACAACCTGATCAACTTGTTAAACTGAAACCCGGGATGGGGCCACAGCCTACCCTGTGAACGTGTAGACTTCCAGGGCAAACTTCTGGAGGAGGACAGTTTTGGTGGAGTTGGACAGGATCAAGACCACGTTCATGTGACCCGGCCTCAGGCGCACCAAGTTGCTGTTGTAGTTGATGTCTGTTAGCTCAGTCACCTCCACAAAGCCCTTTTTGGGGACCCTGCAACAAAACAGTGACTGAGTGAAAAAGGAACGAGAGACCGAGAGCCACAGGATGGAGAAACCTTGAGCTCATTCCCCACTCCTTTACACTGGCTCTGGAGTTAAAACCAGTTTAATCAATGCAAAGCCCAGACTGGGATCTTCCTCAACAAGCCAGTCAAACCTTTTCCTTTGCCCTGAGGGTGTTTTCTGTGGTAAATTTGATGGGAGTCACTTAATAACCACATTTGTGCAGCTGGCCACCTCTCCTGCCCACCTCACTGTGCTTGTGCTGCATCCACTCAGCTCAGGTGCTTCTCTTCTGCCCACCCAACCCTCTCTGTGCACTCTCACTCTGCACAGATGCTTCTCAACAACATGGAATGTTTGTGGGAGAACTTAGAGAGGGCACCTGTTACTCTCTTTGCTGAAGCTGGTGTCATTCTTTTCAGTCTTTGCAGCAGTTTCTTCTTTCTCCGAAGGAGGAGAGTCCCTCGTGTCACTTGAATCACTGAAAAGGGAGATGATCATTGAGAGTTTAAGGCAGCAGATCAGACTGAGGTGTTGTTGGCTGGACTACAACATCCCCAAAGGCATTTTGGCTTGAAAGACTGAACAATAAGGCTCAACACCCACCTGAAAGCCTGCACAATAACAGTGCCAAAGAGAATGAAGAGCGCAGAGAAGAGCAAGGAGAGCAGTGGCATCATTTCTCGCCTGAGGGGAAGAGTGACAAAGAGCAATCAGATCCACAAGTTGAGTGGTTTCTGCCTGAATTTCAGTTCCCCTCTACCTCCAGTTTCCCCAGAAACTTGGGTCTTAAAGTTGATCTTTAGCACTCCCACCCAAAAGGAGGGGGAAAAAAAAATGGGTCCGTATTAAAATGGGAAAGAGGGAAACGGTGAAAACCAACAATGGATGTTTTCAGGAGAGTGATGCCCACACTCAGCCTCAAGGGCAAAGTGCTGAAGGCAGAAGCCAACATCACTGTGGTGTCACCACTTGTCACCTACATCTTGAGAGAATACGGGCATCCATGAGTTTTGATATGCTCTCTATTCCTGGTAATAAGAACCTGGTTCTCCTAAGCACAGGGTAACAGGAATCCTGCTCCCCCTGGAGACCCATTAGCACCCAATCCGTACCAGTTACTGTGAAACAAACTGTCCCAACAGTCTGAGATATAGTCCAGCATGGAGTAAAGCCATCGGATAAGGAACATCTGTTTATAAAGAACAAAGAGAAAAGCAAATTACAACTATCCAGAGGCCTGATAGGACTCCCAGCCCTTAAACAGAACCCTGGGCCAAACCAGCTTCAGAGCTGCCTTCCACGAGCGAGAAAAGTTGTAAGAGTCTCACTTAAGTATTAAAAATATAATATAAAAAAATAGAAATAAACATTAAAAATATAATTAAAATATAGATAATGCTCATAATGGGACTGTCCAAAAGGTAAGGTGGCTAGGCAGCTGAGAAGGCCCTGTACTTACTGGAGCCAGCTCATCATTCAAGTCTGCCAGGACAGTTTCTGAAGAGAGAAGGCTGGGGTCTGTCCTCAGCTGGTCCAGAAGATCCAGGAGGATGAAGTTGTCCTCCTTGCTGCCTTGCCAGGCCTCCTCCAAGGTTTTATAGGAGACCTTCCCAGCATTGTTGCGTCTCTCCAGGATGACCACCTGGATGAGCCAATAACACCACAGAGAGAAAGGTATTTTTCTACCAGACCATGCTTCTGATTCACCTGAATTAGGTGTCAGGTCAAGATCTAGCATCTTATATAAAGTGATATGAGAAGGACAGGTGAGAAGAAGGAGGAGGAGAGGGGAACTTAAAGAAGCCAGGAAGCCTCACCGCTGATTTTCCCCGATACTTCTCCTCGTCCAGCAGCAAGGAGTCTGCAAACTCTGGCTGTCGATGGCTGTGGATGTGCACAAACTTCAGGGTGTCCTTTGTGTTGGCCACAGAAAAAGTCAAAAATGCCTCATAAGCTTCAGCAAACTGATCACCTTCTCCAGTAAGCAGGACCACGCAGTGCCTGGGAAACACAAGGAGAGAGAGGATTGGAATCATAGACTGGTAAGGGTTGGGAGGGAGCTCTGGAGATCATCAAGTCCAACCACCCTGCCAGAGCAGGGGCACCCAGGGCAGCCCACACAGGAACAGATCCAGGGGGGGCTGGGAAGTCTCCAGAGAAGGAGATTCCACAGCCTCTCTGGGCAGCCTGTGCCAGGCTCTGGCATCCTCACAGGGAAGAAGTTTCTCCTCATGTTGAGGTGGGAATTCCCGTGTTTCCCTTTGCCATCACCTCTTGTCCTATCCTAGGGCACCACTGAACAGAGCCTGGTCCCTTCTGCTTGACCCCTACCCTGCAGATATCTGTAAACATTCATCAGATCCACTCTCTGTCTTCTCTTTTCCAGGCTAAAGAGCCCCAGGGCTCTCAGCCTTTCCTCATGAAGGGTCCGGAACATCTCTTACCAACTCTGTAGCCTCTTTTGGACTCTCTCTAGTATTTCCTTGTCCCTCTTGAACTGGGGAGATCAGAACTGAACACAATACTCCAAATGTGGTCATACTCAGAATCAAACACAAGGCAATTTTAGGGGCATCCCCAGAGGCTCAGGGAGCAGAGCAGAGGGGCTGTTACCAGCCTTACTTTCGCTGACGGTGAGACTTCTTCACAGGACACAGCTCCTGGAACAGTCGCTGGCTGGTGAGTCTGGCCACCATCAGGAATTTATTCTGGGATAGGAAATCATCAATGAGCTGCTTCTTCATATCTCGTGCCTGTCGAGGACAAAGCAAGAGGTGAGAAGTGAGCAGGGTGACAATAAAGCTGTTGTGACTTTCTTGTCAGAGGGCTTTCAGCCATCACAGTCCTCACTGAAACCCCCCCGAGGCATTTTGAGGCTCTAAAACAGAAGTGACCTGCAGCCACCCCCCCTCAAAAGTTCACACACCATAGCTGAAGCCTGCTGAGTTTTCTCCCTCCTCATGATCACTCTGCTTCTGCTGAGCCCAGGTTTCAGCTGAGAACTGATGTTTTTTTGCTCCGAAACCACTCACCAACCCCTGATCACAGGCTTGGTCAGCAAACCCTCCCACCAGCCCTCACAGCAATACCTGCACAACATCAGCAGGCTTGTCAATGTTCTCCTTGAAGATCATCATGGTGGGAGTGTAGACATTGATGTTGTACTGACTGGACAACTCCTCGGTGCCCCGGAGCCCGACGTACACGTAACCAAAGGACAAGTAATCACGGTAGGCGAAGGCAGTCAGCTGGTGGGGGGGGGAAGAGAGCACCAGAGTGTTTCCATGAGAGCAAACAGCACTTTCACCCCTAGTGCCTGAGGTGACTCTGCTGGGAGAACCCCCTCCTGCTGTTGGAATGTCATTAGGTGTGTGCTGCAAGAGGTAAGAGCCCTTCCCCTCCTCCTGAGCTGCTTTTCGTGTTCTCTTAGTCATCAAAGCAAGAGCCTCAGTGGATTCACAGCTTTGTTTTACTCCCTGGTGTTGTCCACAGGAGCAGAGGTTTCTTAAAAAAGGGGCTTTCCAGTAACCCCAATTAGATGTGCCACAAAAAAATCTTGTTGCCATAGAGGTTAGTACCTGCCTGTGTTGCTGCTACCTCCAGAGCCCACCCACAGCACTTCCAGAAGGGCAGAGAAACAACCTCCAGTCACCAGGCTGCCACACAAACCAACCCACTGAATCACATGGGATGGGGGGGCTTGGAAGGGACCTCTAGGGTTCATCTGGTGCCACCCCCTGCCCCAGCAGTGCAGTGTCCAGGGGGGTCTGGAATCTCTCCAGAGAAGGAGACTCCACAACCTCTCTGGGCAGCCTGGGACAGGCTCTGACACCCTCACACCAAACAACTTTCTCCTCCTGCTCACATGGAACCTCCTGGGTGCCAGTTGGTGCCTCTTGTCCTGTCCCTGGGCACCATTGAGCAGAGTCTGGCCCCATCCTCTTGCCCCCCAGGGCCCTTTAGCTCTTGCTCAGCATTGCTCAGTTCCCCTCTCAGGCTGCTCTGCTCCAGCTGAACAGCCCCAGGGCTCTCGGCCTGGCCTGGCACAGAGATGCTCCAGCCTCTCAGCAGCTTTGGAGCCTCCACTGGACTCTAACTCACACTTCTAAAACTAATCAATAGTATTGAGGGAGTTAATAGCACTTCTACCTCTGCTATAAGAATATCATGGAGTCTTTTGAAACACCTGGATTTATTAACAAGCCAACAACACAGTGACAGAAATCCCATTACCTTGTACAATAATGGCACCACTGGCATGTGATCAAACAGAAGGACATGGGGCTTGTTTTCTTTCTTCCAGTTGGAGAGAAATCGGATGTAGTTCTTATCTGTAATCTTGAAGCAGAATCAGTGCATTAGTTTCACCTCTGAGCTGTCAGACACACAGTGTTCCATGATTAGGTGGCTGAATGACAACCCAGCCTGAAAAAGCTGCCCAGGTGTTACCAAAAGCAGATGGTGGATTTGTCTTCCCAACAGATAGGCCTGATCTGTGTTGTTCTGATGCAGGAAAAGAATTCAAACCACCAGTTTGGACACCACACTAGTCCTCTGAGCTATCACACCCTCTGTCAAAGCTGGTGACACTTTCATTTTCACAACTGCTCACTGGGGTCACTTTACATAATCATGGGAAGTCAAAGGGTTCATCAGACCTGCTCTGTTTCATCTACAGTAGCTCTCTCACCCAGGGGAAGGAGGCAAAAGATGGTTTAGGGGTCCACAGGGAGAGGAGCAGTCAGCTCTGCTTTTGAAGAGTGCCTGGCTTCAGGTGAGATGGCTTTGGAATCCACGGAAAGGGACATCAGACCCTGCTTTTGGGGCAAGAACTCCAATATCCAGAGGGCTGTTGGGAAGGGTGGCACTTGATGAAGACCTCATGAGGAGAGGTGAGCAAGGCTCCATGCAGAGGACAGGCAGGTAAGAGTGCTGTGGGGGGCTGAGCTGCACTGAGAAGAGGGGTGAGTACTTCAGGACTCTGCCAAAAACCAACCAAGCAAGGCTGAAAACCACATTTTTTTTCTCTAGTAGGATGTTTTAGCTGTAACTTTGAAAAGGCTCATGCTGCCAGCTCCAGTTTCAGAAGTCTGAGTCAAAACTGGATGAAACAAATGAGTGTGTGGGTGACACATTTTAGCACATAGTGTTTTAAAATTAGTGAGTGTTCCTTAATTTGCTGGATGAAACCCCAAGAGAGGAGAAATCCAGCAGGTGGGAAGGGCATGATCACGGATTCCTAACCCAGAGGTGGCTTTTGCACAGGGTGTCCCAAGCAGGACAGCAGCAGGCACACAAAGGTGCTGGTGTGCCCATGGAGCAGCAGGATTGGCCCTTGGGCAAGGAGAAGCGTGACAGAGCCGGGTCCCACTGTCGCTCCAGGGTTTGGAGGGTTTGCTTTTCCCCTCCAGAACCTACCTTTTCTACCAGGTTCCCTGGCAGCAGGTTCTCCACAAACTGCCTCAGGTTTTCTCGGATGACAGCGTTGTGGAAGAAGGTGATTTTGCCATTAATGAGCCCCAGCAGGGATGGGGTGCTGTGGGCACCCAGGTGATGGGCGAGGCGCCGTTCGTAGCCGGCGTGAACGACTCCGATCCCCACTCCTGGAGAAAGGAGAAAAGGGTTCACCCCTCAGATCAACAGTCACCCAAAATTTGTAGGTTATCGTGGAGTTTGAAGAGCTGTTCCCTTGTCCAGCACCCTGCTTGGGAGGTATTCATGGGGTTGTCCCATCTAACTGTCCAGTTTGGCCAGATGGGGAAGGGTCTGGAGCAGGAGTGTGGGGAGGAGTGGCTGAGGGACCTGGGCTTGTTGAGCCTGGAGAGAAGGAGGCTCAGGGGAGACCTTCTGGCTCTGACAGC
>JAOEGS010010950.1:0-14220 GCA_025447755.1 Corythornis vintsioides
TCCGAAGGGAAAGCTGCAGTGTTGGTCTGAACTCCACACTGCTCCATGACAATAATAATAATAATAAGTAAGAAGTATTCTAGAGTTTTTTAGCAATTAAAACTACGTGTGTCCCTGCCTTTAATATTTCCTTTCTACATTCAACCTGACTTCACTTACTGCAGATGAGCTGATGATTCTGATTTGTTCCAGAGCTTCTGAGAGGCTGCCTTCGATTTCAGCATCCTCCAAGGAGAACAGATCCCCTGCTCGGGAGAGGTCCTTCTGGGCCAGCACCAGCCCGAAGAGGTGATGCATGGCTGGGCTGGCTGCTGCTCCACCTGCACCATGGGCTCAGAGCAGGACACTGCCCCGGGCACCACAGATCACTCTAACAGGAGGAATGAATCCAGGGGGAACTTCGAGGCTTGCTTGGTCCCAATCTAAAAGGCAAAGAGAGGAGGAAAAAAGGAGAAAACACACCAAAAAAAACCCCAAACAACAACAAAAATCAATGGGGTGGGATTACTAAATTCACCATTGTGTTCCAGTTTAGCAAAGACTTTTACTGGGGTGCAAATGGACATCATCTTAGAGGTCTCTTCAACCACAACCATCTGCTGCTGCCCAGATGCAGGGATGGCCTTAAGCACATCCCCCAGTCTGCATGTTGAAGGACCTTTTTGCCCTCAAATGTTAAATAGCTTAAATTGAGCTGAACAAGACACGACTTTTAATTAATAAACCTTGGGGGTTTTTTTTCTCATTACAATGCTTATCACCTGAGCAGGATGGTGAGTGCACTCACTGATAAGGATTATAAACCACCTTTCTGTGGGAGTAGCAGAGTGTGGAGCTGAAGGAAGGAGAGGGGGGGTGAAGCCACTTAGTTTATTTTCTTGGGTTGTTGTGTCTTGTCTCCAGAAATCAGCAAGATTGAGAAGATAATTATTTCTGTTTAGGAAAAAAAACAGTCAGTTTTGGTGCCAAAACAACCCCAGGAGTCTTTTCAACTGGTGTAAAACAAACACTGTGCTGAGGTGAACCTGCACGCTGCTCAGCTGGGGAATTCAACTGAGGCTGAGCCAAGGGGGGCTGGGCTCAGCACCACACACATACACACACACACACACACCCCAACCAGGTCCTGCACTTGTGCCCCAGAACTTTGGTGTTTAAAGCATCCACAAACATTTGCCTTAATTAACAGATAAATTGTTTTTTTTCCCCACAATTACTGCACTGTCATAAACTAGATCACTTGGAGTTATTATCCGAGGTACAGAGTAGACTTAATCCCTCTTACTCTATTGTATATTGTTTTTCAGAAATAATAATGCAAAGTGCCAAACAAGGAGGCAAACCCAATGGAAAACACAGAGAATCTTCTGGAAATAACAAACCCAGCTCTGTTTTAATAACAAACAGAACGTTGCACTTGCTCTGTCATAAGCCTGATAAAAAGATATTTATTTTTCCTAATTTTTCCCATATCTACCCGTATCATTGCACCAAACTTGGATCACTTACAACCAGGCAGAAGCAGAACAGAGCTGGTCAGATTGCAAACCCTGAAGCACAGCAGGATGGAGCCTCCTGAGGACTGTGATGGTGTAAACCATGATGGGAAGGGGAAGGTGCAAGCACAGAGGTCAAGCCAAACATACCCACACTCAGCCATTCTCAAAGCCAAAAATCAAGAATCTTAGAATGGTTTGGGAGGGATCATTCAAGGTCATCTGGTCCAACCCCCCTGCAGGGAGCAGGGATGTCTGCACCCAGAGCAGGGTGCTCAGAGCCCCCACAACCTCCCCTGGGATGGTGCCAGGGATGGGGCAGTTCCACCTCTCTGGGCAGCCTGGGCCAGGCTCTGCCACCCTCAGCTCCAACAATTCCTCCCTTATCTCAACCTCTCTTTTAAGCTCCTCACCCCTTGCCCTGCCACAAGAGGCCCCTCTCAAAAGGTCCAAACAGCCCCAGACTCAAGCTGGCTTTACCTGCTGGCGACTCCACAAGGGCATCCTCAAGGGTGGCACAAAGTGCTGGCTCCTGGGGGCAAAGCTGCCCATCTGCTTGGCTCTCCTGCCACCCCAGGCAGCATCCCAGGGCCCAGCCAGCAGAGAGCTGGGGAATGGGGTGGCCAGCAGTGAACCTGAAGCTGTTAACAGCAGTGCCAGGAGGAAGGCATCTCAGGAATGCAGACTAAAGCAGCCTAAAAAGTTACCAATGGCTCCTGTCAGGTGACTCCAGGAACCTAAATGCAGGGAGGCCTTATCTCTGAATGAAACACTCTGTTTCCAGGAGAAAACACAAAGCCTGCTCCACTCCAGGGCAGTTGTTTTTAATAGAGAAAACAGAACTCTCTGTGTTAGTGGAAAGTTATCCTGCCCTGGGAAGGAGGTAGAAAAAAAAACCAAACCCAACACAACAAACCCTCAGTAAGCTCACACAGCTTGAAAGAAAAAGAACAAGTGAACAAACCCACCACAGGAAAGGGGTTTTTTTTCTGTCCAAAGGAATCAATGCTATCATTCTGGAACACTTCACATCCATACAAAAGAGGGGCTGAAGTTTGCTTTGGCTTTTAACATCACTCTCAGCAGCAGCACGACCAAGATCTGCACATGCAGATGCAGTCAGACCCTCCCTTTGAGCAGCAGCACCCAAACCCAGCAGCCCCTTCCCAGCCTTTTGCAGATGATGCTTCACTTGATGGGCTTCAGCAAGGCCCTGCTCTCCACCTGATGAGCAGACAATTTCCATGGGTGTTTTATGGACAACTCCAAGGACAATACAGAAAAGCATTTACGTGCTGTAAGCCCTTTGAAATGGAATTACAGCAAATCTTCTTAATACTTGTGTTATGTAACAGTGCTGCAAATAGGTCTTAAAAGAAGAAAATTGTCCTTTAAAGCATCTCCTTGCTCACAACAGGATTACACCATTTCCTACTAACAAAAGTTGGCATTGAGGAAAAATATATGTGTCTTCTATTTTTTTTTTAATTTATATTTTTAAAGGGTCAGGTTGGACTATAAACTGCTTCAGAGAAAGGTTGCCAAGATGTCACAGAATCCCAGCTTAGTGGGGGTGGGAAGGGTCCTCTGGAGATGCTCTGGTGCCACCCCCCTGCTTCACCCAGCAGGGTCCCCCAGAGCAGGGCCCAGCAGTGCAGTGTCCAGGGGGGTTGGAATCTCTCCAGAGGAGACTCCACAACTTCTCTGTGTTATATTTCCATCCCACACACACCAGCAGCAGCAAAGAGAGGCCAAGGGTCTTGCCAAAGCCTCTACATCCCCCGTGGATCCCCGTGGGGGTGTGCAGCATGGATCCATACTTCCCTGCTCAATGGGGGAAACAAAGCTCCTATTCCAGCTTCAACTCATCATTATGCCAAGGAAGGAAAAAAAAAACCCCTCAGTTTATAACCCAGGCCACTTCCAGGGTGCAGGGTGCAGTCCCACATCTAATTCAAAGTTCTGATTCTGATTTTCAACACCTAGTTTCCCTTTTCATGACAAGCTGAAAGAACCAGACGTTCCCTGGGACCTTGAAGCTGTTCCCCCCTCCAAGGTGAGTCTCTCCACTTGCTGGAGGCACAGCATTCTTACCAAAGCTCCTTATCAGAAGCAATCAGAATAAAAGCTAGCCTGACAGGTTTCAGAGCTTGAAGCAATTGAATCGGGCTGTTTGCAAAATAATTCCCCCAATAATAGAAGATTAACAAGAAAAATTCCATGTAAAAGGGCAGCTGGACCTAAGGGCATCCAAAAGCCCATTGAACTTTGAGCTAAAAGAATGAGCCTTACAGTTTTATCAGGAGCTCAGATTCTGCAGAATGACATTAGAAGGACAAAATAAAATGTCTTTGAAATCAAAGCGAAAGGGGAGAGGATAAAAATTTTTAAATTCACAGGGAAGGAAACTCAACAAGAAATTCAAATAACTTACAAAAGACCCGAGATGTGAGCGTGGTTGCTTGGTTTTACCAGCTGGTGCCATCTCACCAAAAGCAACCTTGCAACCTTCTAAGGATATTATATTCAGTATTATTGTCCATCTAGCCCCATGCTAAGCAGCATCAATCAAGAAGACCCTCACCATTAGTTACAGAATAACAGAACCTTACTCAAAACCCAGTGAATCCAAGATTCATCCAGCTCTTCCCAAGCCCCATCCACACCAGTTTGCCACGGGCACCAGGCATGGTTCTCCCAAAGGCTGCAGCACAGCTCCCAGTGGATGGTTCTTGTTCTGAAGCACCAAGGTTTGGACCACAGGCTCGGCCCAAAGCTCTTGGATAAGAAGGGAAAGGAACCCAATCCATGTCCTTACCTCCCAGCCACGATGCCATGCTTTAATGCACTGCCTTGCATCGAGTGCTTGGGATGTCTTGGGTGAAAGATGCTCTAGGAAAGCAAAAGGAAAACAAGTGTTAGTGACTCTTGGGTTTTTCAGCACTCTGCATGAAGATAAACCCCCCAGGAATGTGACTGCTTGGTGCTCCAAACAGGGTTTGATTTTATTTGGGATATGATCCCAAAGAGTTCAGCAGCTCCACGAAGCCCTGGGGGAGTTTGGGATGCTATTCACACCTGAGGTTGTGATTCCCATTCTCCCCTGGGGGTGGGGACAAATGTTTTCAGCAACTGCTTATTTAGTTTTATTTTGCTTTTCCATGAAAATGAGGGAGAGGAGAAATGTCTGCTAAAGAAAATAAGAAATCTTGGATACATTTCCTGGTTATTCTCACCCTGAAACTCTCCCAAAAACCTCCACATATGCAATTTATGGGCAGAATATTGCAAGATACTTCAGGGAACTTTTCTCCTGTTTTACACAAATAATTTGAAGTCATTTTTTTAATGTTTGGGAAGCATTTAGTCACTATAACAGAGCACTCTTCCCAAACTCTGAAATAAAGTTCTCACATTTTTTCAGTGAAAGAAAAGGATTAAAGATTATATTGAAAGAGCATCATTTTCACACAGGGTGAATAGACCACAGAGGTTCCCATGGGATCAGCTGCATATATTTAAACTCTTCCCACAAGACAACCATTGTTCCCTACAAACCTCTCTGCCTTTTTTTCCCTTTTTTTTTCTTCCTGTCACGACAGGTTTCCACACTTCACATCACCTCCAAATCCCACGGATGCTGAACCAGATGATGATAAATTATAAAGTCTGCTAATTAGGCTATGGCTAAAAAAAAATGTTGTTTTGGTTAATGAAACACCTTGCTGTGGTGCTGGCAGCTGGGAACTGACCTGCTCTCAACATCCAGCCCAGGAAGCAGCGTTCTTAATGGAGACAACTGCAAAATAATAGAGGAATTAGACTCTTAAAACCCATCTCTTCTGCACAGCTTACCTCAGGCTGAGGTAAGTCCTTCCTAGACATGGAAACCAGCATGTAAATATTCTCCCTGGGGATAAACTGGAAGAGCTACTTGTGCAAACAGTTGATAACTTGACCAACTATATTTTTAAGCACTGTGACACTCCTTGTCACAGTGATGCTGTCAAAGCTGGGCATTTTCAACTGGTCCTTACCCAGCTTGCAGAGCCCTAGCAAATGTACAGGGCTGTGGTGATGCTGCAGAAAAAACTTGGTATAAAATCCCACTAAATGTATAAACAGGTATTTCTGTCTGTCTGGAAGACTAAATGGAACAGCTAGGGACTACAGGGTAGGGTCTCAGAGTGCTGTGCTAGAGGGGAAAAATCAGACTAGAGCAATATATAAGTCCAAAGAAACTCCTGAAATCCTCAAACATCCAAAGGTTCCTCCCAGCTACCTGCAAATAAATCCATCCCACACACATTTCTATAGGGCCAGCAGCTTCCCTAGGTTGCATTTCTAAGGCTCCCACACCACAAGGGGAGGTGATATGAAATAAATCCACCACGAAAGAAATCCAGTGCTGGGCACCAAGTTCCTCCTGAGCCAGCAATGATCACATGGCACTGCCTTCTCTCTCCAGCACCTCTTCCATTATTGAGCATTTGGATCAACTCCACTCCTTTCCACGCAGTGATTTATTTGTTATAGCCACGAAATGCACATGTAAGTTAGTTACTCATACCTCTCAGAAGAGCAGCCTCTGAAAAAAAAACCAAACCAACATTAATAATTGAAGGCAAATTGTTGCTCTTTAGAGAAATTGGGATAAAATAAAATAATCCAGTAGAGTTGTCAGTCCCCCTTCCATCCCCCCTGCCTCTGGAATGTGAGGCACAGCCTTGTCAAACCAACCGTACAGTCTATTCAGTTGCCCTGGAGTTGTCATGTGGAATCAAGCAAACAAATATCTTCTCTCCATTTTTTCCCCCCTCAACTGCAGCACTCAGAAGCCAGATCAGGGCTAATTCCTCACAAAGCTTTAGCTTCGGCAGCAGCTCCAGTGAAAACACCCCGAGCTGGAGATGGAATTGGAATTAGTTAAAGGGATTTATCACCAGCCAGTGGTTACATTCAGTTAATTAATAACTTGCTAAGAGTAACGAGGAAATTGCAGAAGTTAATATTACTTATGGGGCCTCTTCTCAGAGGTTGGTGGGAATCTGGACCCTTGCAGTGTCTTTGGAAGAACATTAGCCAGGAGATAAACCAGGAGGGAGCAGGACACTGGAGGAAACAGATCCTTTCAGTCGACACCCATCACACCTCCCCAAACCCTAGAGCTTCAGCCAGCCCTCTGCAGAGCTGAGCTGCCAGGTGGAAGCAGTGCCCAGGACCTACCTGAACACCTCCACCACTTGGCAGCTGCAGCAGAGGAATGATTTCTAGAGCACTCTGCTGACATTCCACACGCAGGCTGAGCCTGCTTCCCCCCCCACCTGCATCACTTGCCCTTGATAAATCAATTCCAGGTTCCCAACAACTCAGCTGTAATGAAAGCCTACCCTACAGATCCAGAAGTTCTCAAGAGGATAGATCCTGGCTCTCCTGGGACAGCTCAGGACCAGACCCACCCTGGGAGTGTCCCAGCACTGGCATTTTTCTACCAGCAGCCAAAGGAATACCAACTGAACCAGCTCTCTGGACAGCAAAGCAGAAGGTCAGGCACTCTTAGGCAGCTGCTGGAGGAAAAGACAGACTGTTTGCCTAAAGATGATGAGTTTGTACCCCTCTTGGTGGGGCTTTTGTCCTTTCCCACCACGGAGAGGATTCCCAACCTACCCAGTTTCAAACATGCTCCACTGACCACAGGCTCACCCAGTCCTCAGTGTTGATCACAAACCCTCCAAACAGCATTTTTTTTTTTTCTCCTGTTCATTCCACCACGGCCTCCCCAACCAAATGCAAAATTAATGGTGGGTGAAAACATACTTTTAATGATGTGAAGTCGTCATCATTTAAATAAAAGGCAATTGTGTGCTCTCCACATCTTCCTTTTAACTCTGTGTGTGAAAAAGGCAGCTGGCTCCTCTCCTACCTCTAGGAGACTAAAAAAAAAAACCCTGCAAGTTGAGAGCAGAACATGAATATTCTCTCTAAAATCATTCTTTAAAGAAGTTTTATACAGAGTTTCAAAAAGCAGCATGGTCTAACTAAGAGAGCTTAGACAAGAGTCTTGGATTTTACTTGTGCAGCTGGCAACTCCTGAAGTCACTGTGCAGCAGGAATCAAGGTTGATCCCTTCACTGCTTTGGACTTCTAAGAACAGCCAAAGTTGCTATTTCCACCCCTCCTCTGACAACCTTTTAATTTTTGATAGCACCACAAGCTGGTTTGGTACTCAAACACAACTACAGTTGTAGCTGATGACAGGAGATGTACGTGGGAAGGGTTTTGTGATCCCTGTGTTGAAAGGCTAAGAGCAGTGCTGGCTTCTGCTCAGCCAACCCTTCCTCTTACTGGGGTTCCTCTTGCTCCAGATGGGTGCTCTGCTCCCAGAGTCACCTGTATGGACACAACACACCTCAGGCCAGGGAGCATCAGGCAGCACATTAAGGATCAGTGAGAAAGAACCAAATGAGCTTTGAGAAGAAGGCTGATGGCACTTCCATGGTGAAAAAAAAAAGTGGCTCTTTGTGAGCCAGGCTCTCAGATCCCTGCCAGGGTTTGCCACACTTCACAGCCCTGCTGCACTCACCCTTCAGTTCTTCTGCCCTTTCGTTGAGGGATTCAAATCCAGACATCATTAGGTGTCACTAAGGTGATGAAATCTTGGCAGCATCATAGGAAGACTGACTCAAGCCACCCAGTAGTGGGCTTCAGAGTTCTCTGACTTTCCTCTTTGCTGGGCATAAAAATTATCATCACTGAGAAATTACCACTGGACCAGGACACACTGAGAGACAAGTAAAAGCAGAGAACACTCAGGCAACTCAAAACTCTAAAGTATATCATGCACATGGTAAAAAAATACATTGAAATAAAGCAAAACAAATATTTGTGGCAATAAAGCAAAAAATATTCCAGCATATATTTCACTATCTGAAAAGAGAGAATTTACTTTAACATTTTTTTTCCTCCCATCCTAAAGAACCACCCTTGGTTTTAACTTTTATGTAATAGCTACAATGAACTGATGTCCTGTTTAAACAAAGCCCTGAAAATATTTATTTTGCTAGAGACATTTAAAAATAAACATCTTGTTAGGAGAGAGACAAGCTATTGTTCTGTCTCTGACTAATTGCTGTAGAGAAGCAGAATCTTTTCCATATTCATTGCATTTAGCCTAAATGAGCCATGTTATCTCCTGCCCAGACAAAGCATTTTAATTTTAATAACAACAATGCTGACAGCTACAGCACTGCTCTTGCAGAAGTTTGCTTGTAAATAATTAACAATTGTTGTATCATGACAGTGGGGTTTTTGATAGCTCTATTAATTTCACCATCAGGCT
The DNA here is from genome assembly GCA_025447755.1 of Corythornis vintsioides. Taxonomy (NCBI): domain Eukaryota; kingdom Metazoa; phylum Chordata; class Aves; order Coraciiformes; family Alcedinidae; genus Corythornis; species Corythornis vintsioides. Next base: position 8,836 of record JAOEGS010010950.1, read on the forward strand.
GGAGTCTCTTTAATTTAGGATATTCATAAAAATCCAAACACTTACCAACTTCCCAATGAAAAAGGATAATGGAAAAAACCAGCTTTCTATCCCTACAGCCTGTCTTGGTGCCAAAAATCTGCTGAACACCAAGAGCCAGTCATGGAAAACCAGGAACAGCAGAGAAATCACAGGTTGCACCTCCAAGTGGTTTACATCTCTGACTGGATTACCTGATTTTTTTTTCAGTTCAAGTCTGTGTTGTGCTAAATAAATTCACATTCTCGTGGTGGCATCAGGGGAGAGATTCAGCACAGGATGGGGCAGCACCTCTTGCTGCCCTTTAAACACCTGCACTCGTGTCTCTCAAAGCCTCACTGGTGACTGTTCCCTTAATCCACTCAGAGGGTGAAAACCTGCAATATTCCTCTGATGCTGATGGAATCAGCAAGGTTCCAAGCACCAGGAAAATACTTCTCACCTAAGCAAGTTCTTTAGCCAGCACGTGTCATGTAGTTCACTAGAACAGTTAAGTATTCTAAATTCTTGGCCAAGAGTCTCAATATGTGGAAAACTGGATGTGATGTTTCCTCTGCCACAACAGGAGACACCCCATTTGGTGCTTTTCCCTTCACAGACCAGATCCTGGTGCTTCCATTCCCATGAGGATGAAATAGATTAAATAATCTTTTTTATTTCTGTGTGGGCCAGGTAACAAGGAGCATTTCTGAGCCGTGCATTTGAGGGACCAATATTTAGTGTACTTAGCATTTTCCCAATATTTAGTGTACTTAGCATGCAACACTGTGGAAATAGATTCATAGAATCTATCTATAAATGGATTATTCAAGACTGTAAACATCCCTGTCCCCCCTACAAAAAAGTTAGAAATATTAGATTGACTCTGAAATTCCATATTAATAAAAGCTATTTTCTAAACTATTCAATTTTTATTTTTTTTTCCCATTCTAAGTGTCGCTTATCCTCCATTTACTGGCAAAGCAGAGCAATCGAGTTCAGTGCTTTCTGAATAGCTGCTCATCTCTCAAGGCCAAACCCTGCGTGCCAGACAAAGTCAAAGCTCCTTGTGGAAATTAAAAAGAGGTTTTCCCCCCGAATGAAGTCGGAAAACCAGAGGATGTGCCCCGGTGTCTCGGAGGAGCTGGACCCTGCCTCAGCACCGCGGCGGGTTCGGAGGTGCTTATTGCCTGGCAGCCCTGGCTTGGAACAATGCACAGAGCTCATTAGCAGCTGCACTGCTCCCAAAGCCTCATCTGCATCACAAAGGACAACATCTGCTGTGCAGCGAGGTGCCATCTCCTTGATAAAGTGCAGCAGAAACAGGGAAAAAAAAACCCAAAACAAACCAAAACCAAAGAAAACCAAACAGGAGAAAAAAAAAAGTTTGCGTCCTTCTTTCTTTGCTGCTGCTGGATTGGAGGCTGTCCCAAAATAAGGCAGCAAAAAGTCACTGCAGGGGCACCTGCCAGGGCTTCAGGTGCCTCCCCAGCTGCACACGCACCCCGAGTGTGTTTTGCACACTCGCAGAGTCCCATTGTGCACATCACAGAGCATCCTCCTCAACTACCTGCATCGCTCTCCCCTTGAACTGCCTGGTTCATTACTTCAGGCGTCAATTTCCCTTCACTTTGTTCCCCCCTCCACACGCACAGGGCTCTCTTAATTGAGCTGCATAGCTGATGAACTGTGCTAATTGAGCTGCCAAACTCCACTGCTGAGTTTTCCCCAAAATCCCTGCTGGATTTGGGCCACAGGCAGGAGTCACAAGCTGAGGAGCACAGCTCGGCTGTATTTTTCACCTCTGGGTTCTCTGTGTTTCCTTTGCAACACCCCCGTGGCTTGAGATCTGCCTTAAGAAAAAAGGTTTAAGGATAACCAGGACATGGGGATTAAGTCACTGATGTCAGCCCCAAGTAACCCTTGTATTCTGTCCCTGAGAGCAGAAGTCAAGAGAACTCACCCTAGCAGGGCAAGGGCAGGGAGTCCCACGCTGCCTGGCTGCAGGGACCATTCCAGTGGGTGCTCACAACTCCTGGTCCAGAGCCAGGAGCCTCTAAAAGGGTCCTAAAAGCAGGAAGGAAATGCAGTATTGATAAGTAACCACCAGGACACGTTGTCCTCAGCTGCCAGGAGTCAGCAGAGAGGGCCAGGCTGTGGCAGGGGCACAGGCAGGGTCTGCACAGCATCCTCATCCTCAGTCTAGAGCCACCCCCCAGCAGGGGCTCTGGTGGGGAACCAGCTCCCTCCAGTTTCAGAGCATATGGCAAAGAACCCATTGATCTCTCAACTTAACTTAAACCAAAAGTCTCAGCAACACCAGTCGACAGCTGATCCTTGGTGTCCAAAATGTGCTTCTCAGTTTTTCCCCCAGCAGGGCTGAATTTATCCCACAGTGAGGTGACCACATGGCATTAAAATCAAGTAATAGAAAATTCAGTGTTCACTTTAAGTCCAGCTCGTATAGTAAAGCAATTCCATTTTGCTGCCAATTACATTAGGGGGAAAAAAGGAGAAAATAGAAAAAAAAAAAATCAGATGAATGCATTCTGAGATAAATGGTATTTCAGATAAGTTTAATCTTAACTTTTGAAGGGTGCAAACTCATCACATGCATCTACATGGAGAACTCTGCAGAGCACCTGGAAGCCTCAGCACACCAACATCTAACTGCATTAGGGATTTTAGTTTTTGGTTGGTTGGTTGGTTTTTTTTTCCCCCCTCATCAGGGCTCATGGGATGAGATGAGAATTTAAACTGGGGCCTGAAATTCCTATATCTGACTAGCCATGGAGGTAATTTTCTCTATCTAGATTGCCCCTTTAGTCTTCCTCATCAGCCTCTAAAAAGATGATCTCTCTTCTTGGATTGACAAGAATTAAAGAAAGAAAGGACATGGAATAAATATCCAGCATGAGTTCCATTTATCACATCTCATTAACAGGAAAAAAACCTTTAAACCCTTCCTGAATGTCTTCAAATCTCTGCTATTAATTTTTATGGCATCATTTCACCTTAAAAATGATAAAGTCTACTTCAAATCTGCAGTCTGAGAGTCCTTTCACCCACCCAGAAAGAGGTTAGTGTCACAGCTACACACAACCCAAGGAGTTTTTTTTTTTATTGTAATGGCAAAGCAACAAAGAAATTCACTTAACGACAACTTGCTGGGCTAATGAATTATTCATTTGGTTATGTGACAGTAGAACAAAATTGTACCCATAAATATATAATGCTGAACACTGCTTTTTAATGTAGTTTACATTTATGAAATAATTGGCTGTCTTTCACCACATTATCCTCTCTTTAGTCAGTTGTTTGTTTTGTTTTGTTTTTTTTAAGGGGATGTCACAAAAGGCAGCTCAGGAATCGTGTTCATCCCAGCAACAGAGGCAGCAACTGCCCTGGCTGAAGAGAGTAATTTCTGCCTCTAGTGCTGGAAATGTTTTCTAGTCTCTGGAAGGATTTTGGAGGTATCTTTGCACTGCTTTTCTATATAAAAATTACCACTATACCCCTTTTTTTTCCCCCCAGCAATTAATATTATGTACTTTGAAACACATTAAACTATTTCAGCCCAACAAGCTGTACCCACCCACCAGCATCCTTACCTCCACGTAGTTAATGATGCACAGGGATGTTGATTTAACCAACAAAACCACTCCAGCCTCCCCAGAGGGTCTCCCAGAGCGAGGCAAGCTACAGGAAGAGAGATGTCTTAGCACTGGAGTGCCCTCACCATGGGGCTGAGAACCCACAGCATGAGCCCAGCAGGGAATGAGATGCACCCAGGAACAAAAGGAGATGAGGCCAGAGCTGGGTCTGGTGATGAGGCTGCAGCATAGGTCCAAAATCATCCAGGGAACAGCCAGACCCAAGCTGGAAAGGTCCAGCCCTCCAGCAGCTGAGCTGCTAAGCTGGAGGTCAGCATCAGTCTGAGATTTATCCAGGCCTGAGGGACTCCATTGAGCTGAACTGGGCAGGTGTGGGTGGAGGCCCCAGGTGAAGCTGGTCCAGGGCCATCAACCTTATCAGTGTCCTCAGAGCACCAACACTTTCCAGTTTCCATTACCCCTTGTGCCCAAATGTTGTTCTCCTTCACAGTTACAAGGAGCATTTGCAGATTATTTGACCCTCTCCAGTTACTGCTGTTGCAGGCTGCAGGTTCACAGCTAATTCCTACCCCTCTCCTGCTCTGCACCAGCCACAGGACCCAATTCTGTCTACACAGGTGAGGATTGTCCAGCCAGCAGGCTCTGTAACAACAGGCACCACCTGAGCACCTCGGCCAAAACACCAGGGATGCCCTAGACAGCTTCTAAGGGTCCCTTCCAACCCGAGCTCTGATTCTGGGTGACAAAGCTGCTCCTTCCACAAGTCTGCATGCTGCTGAAAACGTCACAAACCCGCAGCCTTTTGCCCATCAACGACAGATGAAGTCTCATGGCCACAAAGAGGGAACTGCACACTGCCAGACAAATGCTGCTCAACTGCCAAAACTAACCCTGAATCATTGCCTGAGCAGCAATTAAACCAGAACAATGCAGACACCCCGAGCCTTCCTTTAATCATCCTCCCAGCCCTGTGTTAATTAGCCAGGCTGCAGTAACTATAGAAATGATGAGCTTATCGGAGAATAAAAAAAGTAAAGTGATATTAAAAATTCAGTAAATTATACAACACTCTTCCCTATCAAAATATTTTAAAATATTCATGGCCAAATGTACATCTCCTGCAAAGATCCTGGCATTGATCAGGCTCCTGTCTATGGTGGGTCACTGGCTGCCACTACTCATCACATCAGAAGCTGGTGGTTAAGGGCTGCAGAGGCTTGGGCAGCCCAGTGGGCACTGTGCTGCACTGGGAAGGTCACCACGGTGCTCATCAGGCCTTCAGAGCACAGAATGGGCTGGCAAAGGGCACATCAGCTTCAACTCTATGCTCACTGCGTGGTGGGCAGGGCTGGGTTAATGGTTGGGCTGGACCTTAAAGGTCTTTTCCAACCGAAGTGAGCCTGACATTCTGTTTCCCCCAACAGCCACCTGTCTATGTGCAATAGAGGGTCCTGAGAGTGAGTTTTGTGTGAAAGAGGGACAGCACCACTGACAGGCTGGTTTGGGTGGTGACCTTCCGAGGTCATCTAGTCCAAACCCCCTGCAGGGACATCTGCAGCTAGAGCAGGGTGCTCAGAGCCCTCCCAACCTCCCCTGAGGTGGTGACAGAGATCACAGAACCACAGAATGTCAGGGGTTGGAAGGGAGCTAGAAAATCATCTAGTCCAACCCCCCTGCCAGAGCAGGGGCACCTAGACCAGGTCACCCAGGAACAGATCCAGGTGGGGCTGGAATGTCTCCAGAGCAGGAGACTCCACAACCTCCCTGGGCAGCC
>JAOEGS010010951.1:0-14525 GCA_025447755.1 Corythornis vintsioides
CAGCAGGAAAAACTCAGAACAGGTATTATTAAAAAAAAAAAAAAAAAAAAAAAAGAAAAAAAAAAGGACAACAAAGAAAGAAATTTATCAAGCTTAGCAGGAAATGAGTATTAAAGCCATTAGTTCTAATGGGTTAGCAAGATAACAGAAGGAAGGCTAGGCCAGAACTCCAACAGAAGCCTAAAGTCATCTGCCTGTATGATTTGAAAACACTATAAATAGTGGAAGGAATTAATTTCACCTGCCCTTTGACATCAACACCTGAGCTTATCAGCTTAGGCCTTCTTTAGAGCAAGGGGAAAAACATATAACTTTAGGAGCATGACTCATTAGACCTGCATTACATGTGTAGTTTAAGATGAGATGATTCACACTAAGAAATTATTATTTCTTTACAACAAATTGAAGAAAAGCCCACACAAAAAGATCAGGTATAAATGCCTACAATACATATGTTTAGATGAGTCTCACCATTATAATGTAGTATTTCAAAGATACTGGAGGTTTATTTGACCACTGCAGTCAGTGCATTCTGTATAATTACTACCTTGGCAAAAAAAAAAAAAAGTAAAATAAAATACAATTTACTTTCTACCTCAGCTTCTTTCCATTTTAAGAGATGGAAAAGAATGATTTGCTGCTCCAGAGAAATGCTGTAAATAATAACAGGTACTTATTTTCTCAGAGTAATTTTACACTCGAGATACATGATGAATTTAAGCAGCTATAAGCCTCTACCAACATGGCAAGGGCTGTTCTAACCCTGACCCCCAACCTCGGCTAAACATTGCACTCTCCCTGCCTTACCTCTGTGCTGAAATAATTGTTCTGCAAGTCCAGCCAGCTGAATGCTCTAGCAGAAAGCTAACCATTCACAGGTTTTGTTTGTCAAGATTAGTTTTCAGACAAATCAGCGAGCTGATGGGACTCACCTTGGACACAAGGGAGGCAGCAGGGAGCTGATAAAAGGCTGCGATTGGTGGCTTCAGCAGAAGGGAAGTCTTAGATCAGCTTCAGACGATCATTAGGCTCACCCTTTGGTGTAAGATCGTTCACAAACACAAAACTCGATAAAAGAGTGTCCAAGGAATGTAACAAAAGGCTACAGAAAAATGCAGAGGTAAACAACTACGTTTTCAAGTTTTCTTCAGTTTTCCACAAAAAAAAAATCTGGCTTGGTATCTACACAGAAAACACATGTCCATTTAGTTCAACATATATCTTCCTATACACTTATGCACTAAAACTTTTCTTCTGTTAACTTGTTTTCTGTTGCAGCCTCTCATCCTCAAAAGGCAGGAATAAAAAGCTGCCTTTCTGAGTAATACCCACCTGGATCTTATGATGAAGGTCCAAATGTTCTTTAATGTCTTACCAAAAAATACATATTTATGTATTCTTTGCTTATTTCCAAGCATTAATCTAAAAAAAAGACAGGCAAAACATGCTACTGAGTGATCAGTATCAGATAAATGCTTGGGAAAAAAAAATAAAGTACAACAACAAAAAACTCATGTTAATTGTCTTCTTCAGTCTCCAATAGAATATATCACCCCACTTCTGGAGAGACTAACTACCCTGCTATCTATTCCTGCCACACTGTCTGAGACAACTTGCTCAAGTAAGACAACTGTACACAAGTTCAAGGACTTCAAGAAAGTTAAAATGCCATCAGAAATAATAACTATTTGAAACTTCTGTTATTATGCCATAACCAAAAGGGTAAATCAGACTCAGATTTTTCAAATCTAAAAGGTAAGTAAATACCACAGATAAATCCCATGTTTTTCTTTTTTTAAGAAGGTTGTTGCAAATAAATATCTAGATCTTCTTAGAGGCAAAGCAATAGAATTTGGAGAGCAACATGAAAGAAAAAAAATAATCAGTCTTTGTTCTTCTTTGAATTCCTAAGGTATTTTCCAACAACAATGGAACCTTAACTTTTTCAACAGGGTTCATTCACCAACCTAACAAGCTGTATTTCCCCCAAAGAAAACACAATGTGGTGGAGTAACTTCTGAAAAGAATTAAAAGGAAAACAAATCTATCAAAGTATTGGGTACTATAAAATTGCTCAGACTACAACTAGCACATCCCATTAACAACATACACTATTACATGCAAAGTTTCCTCAGTTCCTGTCTTTTCTACATTTTCCACATACACAGCAACACCATACTTCAATTTTCACCCTGGTAGCTTCTCAAATATATTTTTGGCAAATACAGAAAAAGGTATTTTTAATTACAGCTGCCATGCCAGGTAAAAAGTAAAGAAACTGTGAATGTCAACATTTACATTCCAGCTTTTGCCCTCTTTGTTTCTCTTTTTCCTCTTCTCAAAGTCTACTGTTACTTAGAAGATTAGCATTAGAGGAATCTGAAAAAAAAAAACAAACCACCAAAAACCAAAAACAATCCAGGACCATCACCCATAGATAACTACTTCTGTGATTCTTCCTACTCCACTACCAAGGCTTCCCACGATTTGGGTGGCTTGCTTGGTTGTTCTTTTTGGTGGGTTATGGTTTTTTTGTTTGGGTTTTTTTGGGGTGTTTTTGTTGGGTTTTTTTGTGTGTTTTTATTTTGGTTTTTTTGTTTGCTTGGGGTTTTTTTTTGTAATGCAATGTGACCTTTGGTCATTAGAAAAGCCTATAGAGGAAGCTGCTAGAGAAGGCACTTTCCCTGCTGTCACTTTTCCTCAACAACTTTTGTGCACAGATTCCTTGGAGGACAGAGAGGAGCAAATCTAAGTCAGAGAGAGGGATGAGTACCAGGGTCACTCAAAAGCTATTTTCTCCCTGGGTACAAGGTGACACTCCTCACTTTCATGCAACCACAAAATGGCAGAAAACAATAAGGATGGCTTTTCCATCACTCCAATGACTTGGAAAGTAAGAAAGATAGGAATTTGGAGATAATATTTGAAGGAGCAAAAAGAAGTATCACATGACAAAGGAGCAAAAAAAAGCTGATGACGTTTGGATAAAGTAATATAACTTCAGGATGGAAAGAAGTGAGACAGAAGTAGATAATTCACAAATAAAGCTCTTCTTCCCTGTGGAAGACATACCTTGAGCAACCATACCCCACAAGACAGCTGACACATAATAGCGTATTAATATCCCCAGAAAAAAATAACAGGAATGCATTGACTACTGCCAACCACACTTTAGCAAAGTAACAGCTCAATCAGGCCCCCTCTGACCTTCCTCCTAATAACCAAGAATGTTATTATAATTACTATTATTATGAAAATGAGCTCTGAAGAACTAAAACGAGAAGGGGGGGGGGGGGCTACACAAAATCTTCCTGGGACAGGCAACTCCTCTCCACTGCTTGTTCACAATATGCTGCATTTGTCAAGTTCTTAATGAACAACCATATCCCTAACTGCTACCCCAATACACGAAACATCCAACCTTCGTACAGAAGTATAACACTTGGAGCTTACTGTCATTGTCATTCATGCATAAAACTCTTGAGGCTGTGACAGCCCTCAGATTCCTAGCTAATTCTTGGGAAAATATTTTATTTTTAAGCATTGGCAACTACATGGAAAGGTTGAAGACTTCAGGAAGACTGTTCTAATACACAATACAGTTCTCTTCGGATGCTGCCCAATTAGCCCCTCCTCTTAAAAGGAAGAGCTCAATTACATTGGGAACTTTTCTTCTGAATTATTTTAAATGGTGTTTTTTTCTTTGCGGTTTGATCTAGTTAGTGTAATTGCTATTTATATCAAAACCTTAAAGGGTCTGCTTATAGAGTTTATTAGAAAAACAAAATGTGTTTTTAATGCTTTAAAAAACCCACAACAAAACACTTTGTAGCATTATTTCCCCCTGTATTTGCATACCACATGTCCAACAACAAAACAACAAAGAGTATTCTGTAGAAAGTTTAAAATCTCGAAAACATAACTGAAGTAAGAGCTCCTACAGTTTGCTAAGAGGAGAAACAGTATTGTCCCATGTTGGGGTGACTTTCACGAGTGATGTGTTTAGCTTCAGAATTTAAAAGAATATATATATATATATGTAATCAAAAAAAACCATGCAAGACAAACAAATACAAAACCTTTATTAGTATAAATAAATAAGTAATCCCTCAAAGAAAACCACTAGAACCACTCCCCACAACGTCGTTTCAAAGGTGTGCAAGGAGAGGGTCGCAGGGAAGGAAAGCTCCTCCGGAAACCCGCAGCCAAGAGCTGAGGCTCCGCACAAACAAAGCGTCCCCGAGCCTCCCGCAGCTCTTCACCTGGGGGCAGGTGAGGCGGAGGAGCCGCCTTCCCGCCCTTCGCATCCCAGCTCCTCGCGTTACCTCTGCCCAGGTCAGGGATGAATGGCTCTCACCTTCCCCGAGGAATTAAAAACAAAACGAAACAAAAAACAAAACAATCCCAGCAGCACCCTTTCTTCCCGCGGCAGCAGTTTCAATTGCGGGAGCACATGGCTAATCTCCATATGTGAAGGTCAGGGCACTCCAGCCGGGGAGGTGAAGAATGGAGCAGCTCACGTAAGGGGCCGCCTCGCACACCCTGGCCCGCTGCCCGACAAGCGAGATTGTTGAAAAGCAATAGATAGCTTCTGGCAGCGGCAAGGGGAAAAATATTTTGATCATGTGACGCTACACAAGCTAACTAGTTTGCTTCATGTGTGAAACTTTTACAGACGCTACAAATACCACGTTTGTAATCGGCCCCAAAACCCAGCCCGCCCTCCCCGGGGAAACCTCAAGCGCCAGTCAGCATTTCTGCAGGCTGGAAATTCCTCCATCAAGCAAAACTTCAGCCTAAAACAAATTACGGAAAACATAATACAACCAGCTAACGGCTATCTAAATATTCCTGGCACTTTTCGTGACCACTAAATACAGGGCACTGTGAAGTTACCTGTCTCACACAGCCCGCTTTTCTCTTTTTAGGAAGGAAAGACTTCTCAATATAAATAAAACTGCCAAGTAAAGTTACTTGGTAATGCTACTGCATTAGAACGACTAATTCACTCTCCAAAGTACCTACCTATAGCTTTCCAATATATTTCTTAAAATAGCCTCTATCTATGCCCACATATATATATATCTTATATTAAAACAGAAACAGCTCTAAAGAATGTGTTAATTTTTCTTGACTTGGAAATTGCAATCAACTAAGAAACACTAAATTACGAAAAAATAAACCACAAAAGCACCATTATTTTCCATAAATCAAGCCTGAAAATAAGACATCAATACTACTATTTCACATAAACAGAATATCCAAAATATTCTCAACATAAATTGCTACACAAAAAAATAAAGAACTCCATACATTTTACCCAAATCAAAGGCTGCAAATAAACCAGCATATTCCTTTGATGCTGTCAAAACAAACCTCCTTATCTTTATTTTTAACTTTAAATGAATAAAATTTAAGAACTACAAATCCTGTCCTTGTGGTTTCAAAAGAAAATTTCAGAGCTGATGTTTCAGTATCTTGCTTACAAACAAGCAGGTCTGACAAGCTAACCAAATAACACAACCAGTGTTGGGAACACCGAGTCTCAGATCCCATCCAAACAAACTGAGAAAGGTACAGTGCAAACTGGATACCTTCACACATCATGAGTATTCATGCTGCCTTTTTATTCTGCATGACACCATAATTAAAACTGCATTGAAACTCAAATAATTAAATAAGGCAAATATTTATCCTTATTTTAACATAGGGAAACTGCAATATCCAACAGTGAAACCAGCTACCTTTAGATCATGAAGACAGCTATCCAGAATTCCTACACCAACGCTCTACTAACACCACTTTCCTGAAGTCACATCATTTACACCATGGCTGAATTCACTGCTTGCATAAAGAAGGCACTATTCCACTTCAATCAGTGAATTAAGCCATTTCCACACTGGGAACAGCACACATGATTACAATTATATTTTAAACCAGGATCTGATCTCTACTTTGGGGATCTTCTGAACCAATTTTCTTTTGCTCAAAGAAAGAAAAAAAAAAAAAGAAAAAAAAAGAAAAAAAAAGAGAGAAAAAACCAAACAAACCAAAACAAAAAACACCACCACCAACACCCCCAGCCACAACACCCACAACCAAAAACAAAACACCGCGATCAAACTTCAGGTCCTTTTGTGAAAGCCAGTGGTACAAGGGACTGCGCCAGAGCAAGACAGCCCTCTCCTGTGTACCACACATCACTTTGTGTTTTTACAGCATAACCCAGCACATGTTGTGGAACTATCTGCCTTCTGAAACACTCAGCAAGTTACGTCCATCTTACCAACCATACCCGTAAACCCTTCAGGGAAGCATGTTTACAAAGGCTGTTGTTTTTGCCGGTGCAGACACACCACCACCCCCATGGTGAGCTAAATATAAAGGGGTTTGACACATTGCTGTTAGTCAAGGACGCAATTCCCTGAGCCTATGTAGCTGCAACAATAAGAACTTCACGGTGGACCTGGTCACATGGTATTTAAAGGGCAAATAAACTGATGCAGTAATTTGGCAGGATCAAAACCATCTTGTATCTAAAGCAGGCAGAAAAAAAAATACTATCATCCAAAAGAAACTCCCTACTAGTGAAGATTTATTTTTTGAGAAACTAGATACCTAAGATAAATACCAAACAAACCTCTCTCAAAAAAAAAAACAAACCCAAACCTAGTGTAGCAGTTTGAAGTAGATGCTTACAAAACCCTATTAGTAATACAACTCACACTACTACACAAAAAAAGGAAAAGGGGTGGGAGAAGTTATACATTAGTAGTTTTCTCATTTTCACAATTATTCCTTTTTAGCAAACATGCTAAAGGAAAGAAGTAATGAACAAAAATCCCATGGACATCTCTTAAAAAAAAAATAAATAAAATTAGTGGAAAATTCCTTCCCTACCTCCCAGTGGTCAAAAAGAGACTGATGCAGAGTGGCAGGGGGAGATCAGTGACACAGTCCTACAGATGGAAGTGCCAGAGAACCCATCACTCAGCTGAATGTCTTCATAAACAATTACCAGATCACAAGCTTAAATTCAGTATCTTCTCAAGTCTGAGAAGGCTCCATAGCCGAGGAGGGGAAAAGAGCACAGCAGTGAATTCTTAAATGCAGAACACCTACCATTTGGCAATTGGGCAAGTTCAGGTGTAAAAGATCAACCAAGTAATTCCTGAAATTGAAGAAAGGCAACTAATAAATAGATTCCATGTTTCTACAAATGCTCATCCTTCTGACAGTTACTGAACCCATTGTGCCTTAAATGCAAGAGGTAACATGCAACTAGATCAAATGCTGATAGCTCTGTACTGAAATCAAGTCCTTATGCACACTGCAGAGCCCTCAAACTGTGTTTTATAGCCACAAATTGGCCACTATGCTTTCAGAAATTCAGCAGCCTCCTGACTTGGTTAATAAGGAAATTAACATTTCCACTACAATGAATATATATGCACAATATATCAACATCCTTTCAAATCATACCTGTTGAAAATTTTTATACAGATTTTGCATCGTTTTTAATAAACATAAATGAAGTATTATATGATAATACCATTAGGATAATGATCTTAGGTTACGCTATTTTTGAAATAGTTGCAGGTGCCTTAGATGAAGTAAGCTGTCTATACCAGGAATACAAAGTTTGCTAAAAATTACTTTTATTTGCAATAAAAACAATTCCCATATGGAAAGCAATCTTTAAACATGACACAACAATTGAAATTTCTGGACCAAATTTTTCACTTTAAAAATGAAAACTATTTATCTGCCAGATAAAACAATTGGACTTGGTGCTAAGGCAGCCTGTGCGTGTAGCCTTGCACCCACCCCCATTCCCCCCAGCACATACTTGTGCTCTGTACATCATATTCCTCAGAAGGTAAGTTCTGCAACACCAGCTAAGCTCCTGGGCACTTGTTCAACTCAATTTTCTTCAGTTTAATTTCTGTGAGAAATCCAGTGACTTTATATAGATGACATTGAGTACGTAATGATAGAACAGTGCAAGGAATACTTAACATTTTTGATGATGCTGTCTTTAGTTTAAGGTGACTATATTGACACAGCAGACAAACCCCTCACTTTTCTCAGTCACCTGTCTTCTTGATTATTTGAATAGATGCCTGTAAAGCTCAAATTCTCCCAGAACAGAATGTGTTCACAGTAAGACTGGATTTATTCAAAAGCTAAAGTTTATGGCACAGAGACCCTATTTATCTCTAAGAAACCTCTGTTTTCAGTTCTGCCAAAGCATGTCTGCCTGAAGGAAGGTGTGTGCCTCAGTTTCCCCACTCTGTACAACGGGAAGAATTGTGTTAGTCCCGTGCAAGGCACACTAGAAACATCGTGTAAAGATCAAATGCACTTGGAACACAGAAACTTTTAGTTAAAAGTAATTCTGCACAAATTACGCCATCCACTATCCCCAAAATGCATTGTTCACAAATCACACGGGTATCCTGGGATACATTCGTCCCTGAAGATTTCCCAACTGCAATGGAACACCACCAGGGATGGATATGGCCCTTTTGGAGAGGACATATTCCTGGTGGATCACTGGATATCACACTCTTGGAACTGGAAGTACAACAACAGAAATCCTCCAGCCCACCTGCAAGACAAACACAGCAGCGCTGTGCCAGCACATCAGCATGTCTGCAAAACCTACAATGAAAAGGTACAGTTGGGTAACAGAAAAATTCAAAAGGCAACCTTATGATCTGAATGGCAAAACATACATCAGATGCACAGAAACCTTTCAGGTTCATTTTAAAACAATTTTAAAATATTAAAATATTTAAAATTACTAACAGGTAAGGCTTCTTTAAAATGTATTCTAATGTTATTGGCTCCACAGGATTTTCCTGTATTACATTTATCTGCTTCTCTCAACACCAAGCAATAAAAAAAACAACACTGCTTAGTACCACTTTTCTCTTACTAGTTTTCAAAACAAATTTGAAAACCACTACGGTATACTTTTAATTTAAGTTTAATTAAAGTCTTTATTCAATCCTACCAAAACATGTATTTAGCACTATGTAAATAGCCCCAAAATTGAAAGAAAAAAAGTTTTTTTCCCAAGTACCTTAATAATCACAATTCTAAAATATATTCTAGCAAGTTAGCCTACCACAAACAGAAGCTACTGAAATTCTGCAGCCTTGAGCATGCATGCACAGCGAGTGTGGCAACACTACTTTACATATCCACAGAGAATCTTCAAAGCCTCCCGATAAATGGCACATTTTTAAAAAGTACTGGAATGTAACTGCTTGGGACACAGGTACAATCTTAAGGACATAAGGATAAATAAACTACTGTCAATGATAATTATGGGAATGTCAAAATACCTGTGATAAAGTATTTGAGGCACAAAAGTAAGAAAGAGAAAGATCTATCAATTTTCACTGCAGAAATTTCACCCACTTTTAACTAAAATGCTATTTCAGAATGGAAGAGTATCACCTAACAGACCCTGATTACTAATTAAAAAAATAAAAGTCACATATGTAACTAGAAAATCTAACAAGGGATTAAGTGCCTTAGTTTTCATCCCCATAGATTTGGAGCAGAATGCCAAAAAGACAGTAACCGAGTGCTTAGCTGTAGAATCCTCACACGATGGGGGCAGTAACAAGAGTTGACAGGTTTGCATCTCTCTTTCTTTATTGTATCTTGTACACAGGGTGCTGCTGTTCAACATGTAGGTATAAGTGCTACTACAGAAAGCCATAACTGAACACCAAACCGCAGAGTGTCAAATAGACGGTCATAATATATATATAGATGCTACTAGGGGAGAATATTGCCATTTGCTGCTGCTAAATAGAAGCTGTGTGAATACTAAATACTACTTATTCAAAAACGCATAGGGAAAAATGTATTTCATGCTCCCATTGAGACATCAAGAATCCATTCACCACACTAACAGCTGTTCAATGGCCTTCAGGCACAGGACATGATTCTGCAGCCCTGGCTTAGCCAGAACTCCCCTCACAGGCTCTCTCTTTGGCATAAAAAGAGCTGCCGAATCAGGCATTATTTCCAGTTTCTCTGCTGCAAAACAAACGACTGATAGATGCACAAACTCACAGCAGCTCCACGGCCTTTTTTCTAGCACTTGCTATATACTTCATGCTTCAGAGGTACTCCTGAAAATACCGAGGTTCTCTCTTTGTGTGTAGATGTGTGTAAATGTTACACACGTGCACAAACGTGGAGACGTATAGAAAAGCAAGCACACACACGAAGGCCAGCTGGTGTGTAAGCTACTGTAGTGCGAATGAGAAGTGAAGAATAAAAGGAGTCTCGGGACTCTAAATATCTGTACACTGACAAGGAATTAATCAATAATCACAATAACTGAATGACAAGGTACTGTACCAGCATCACACAACTCTACAATCGAATCAATCCAGCCGCGTGAGCAATAGCCATTTCCTTTGAAAATGTGTGTTTCTTCAGAAACAAGAGGCCTCTTTTTCAAGCCCATATCTCATCTCTCGATCGGGTAAGGCAATTACATTAAATGGAAGCAATATTTTATTTAAAAATGTAGTAGGCTGGATAAACACAGAAGTCAGTTAGAGGGGGACACCACAGTTCTGCATATTACAAAAACCCATGCTGAGGGCAAGAATTTCCTGAACAAGTATCTCAGATCATAGCCCACTGACAGTTCACAGCACAAGCACAAGAGTTTCTCATCAGCACAGGGGCCAATAATCATCTGCTTTACAAAGAGACATGACAATTGAGTATACACATATGAGTATACACACAGATTATTATTAAAAAAAATAAAGATAAGCTGCCTGTTCTAATGCTGGACTGATTATTGTTTTTCTCTTTCGAAAAACAATAATTTTCTCAATGCTGTAATATACATGGATACAAACACGTGAGAATTAGTATTTTTTTAATGTAAAAAAATATTTGTATTCTACACAACGTTTTTATTTTACATAACCTATTTTATACATTTAAAAATATAACTTTAAAAATCTAAGAAAAATTCTTATCTCAATCACTTACTAGTTAGATGGAAAAAATGTAATATATTGAACACTAATTATCTGCTTTTATGACAATTTTGGGGGGGGGGGGGGGTGTAATTATTTCAAATCAAAGGAATTGTACCCTAGCCAGACTATTCTATTTCTTTCAGCTGCATTCTAATTCTTACAGTATAACATGAAATAAATCTTTAAGAGGAGTTGTAAACCCCCAAAATAGAAAGGAAGTATTTATAAAGATTATAGTGAGCACATAATGAATTTACTCTCACTCCTCCAATAAAAATAAAATACTTTAAACAATTTCAGTCGTGAAGAAACAGCACACTGAACTAACATGTACTGTGTCTATCTGATGACGATTTTCCTTGCTTCTAAAGCCATAAATTCTGAACTACCAGTGTTTAAAAGCAAGCAGTGGTAATGTTTTTTAATATAAATTATGAAAAATTATGCATATTAAACACCAATACCTTATGGCTTCCGGTAACCCTTTAACTAGTGCAAATTAAAGAAGGTAAAAATTAACACACACAAAAAAAACCAAAAAACAATCAAACAAAAAAACCCAAACTAATTTCCCCATGAAGAAATAGAAAGTAAATGGAATAAAAACTAAAAACATTAAAGGAGTGGTCTGTTGGAAGTAGACAAAAAACACATACAGCCAGCTTGTCCAGGGTTCCTATTATTTTTTTTTTCCAAATTAATACAGTGTTCACAATATTAAGCGACATTTTCCTCAGGTTCTGTTTCATTACTTTATGGAAAGATCCAGCCGTCTGAGGACCTAAAAAGCACACACCTGCATTTCTTCCTGTCTGTCCTCATTGATAAAAGCTATTAAAAGATTTATCTGTTCTTAATAGAAAGATCATGTTGAAGGGAAAAGAAACCCATAAAATTCTAATGCACTATTCCATTTAACACAAATCACTTTTCTACTGAGAATTCAAGCCTAATCTCAGACTTGTGTAGAAAAATGAGATCAATAACTCCCGATGCTTCTTGAACTACTCTAAGCACAATTCAAATACAAAAGCACTTTTTTTCCCCCGGAATATCTGGATTTGTTGCAGAGATTAAACAAATGCAACCCCTGACAGAACGGCTTTTTCCCATCTTTGTACAATATACGGCGTTTCCTCACCTACATCAGCTACATCAAAACAAGGAATTTTAAAGTGGCATGCATAGGTTAGGTATCGAGCTAATAGAAATTTAATGAAATTAGTATTTGGTTTTTTTTTAAAAAAAATAAAAATCTAATCCCTTGCATAATATCCGTAAACTGCAACATTACAAAATGTTTTTAGAGGCACGAGTGCAACTTGAAATCCCGAATCCTCGTCCGAGCACTGTCGTTACAAGATACTCCCCTACCGCCTCCAGTGAGCATAGAATTAAAAATCTTAAAGAAAAAATAATAAATCAAACGATGCCCAGCAAGCCCACGCCGCCTAACCAAACTGGATGGGGGGCAGGGGTGGTCCGGCGGGGGAGATGCCCCCGGCCGTTGCCCCGCGCCGGCGGCCTCCCGCACGGCCGATGCGGAGCCCGTGCGGGTGCATCTCTCCCCTGCCCGCCCTCCCGCGCCACCTCGCCCCGCCGGCGCGACTGCCGGGTGTTGTTTGCGGCGGGGGTTTCGGTGACTGCGCCGCTCAGCGCCTCTATTTACATCAGCGGCGCGAGGTGCCCAATGGCGAGCGGGGAGCCAATCAGATGGCAGATTAGATGTCAACTCGGAGGCAGCTGTCTGGAGACGGTTGCAGCCAGTTTACCTCCACAATTCAAATTCCGAACCTGGCGGAGGAAGCCCGGACGCACCTCGGCACCCGGACGGACGGCGGGGAACCGGCAGCTTCCCGCACCGCACCGCCCGCTCCGCGAAGGCGCCGCGCCACGGCCCGCCGCCCCGAGATCACCGCGCCTAGCTCCCGACCGAGCCATCCAGCGATCGATCGGCGGAGTTACCGGGCTGGGGCGGTCGGGGGGGTGGCGGCCCGCCCGGTGCCCGCTCCTTTTTGCTGACTCTCAAGGACTTTTCGTTCTTTTTTTTTTTCCTTTTTTCCTTTTTTCTTTTTTTCTTTTTTTTTTCGGCGTGTTCCCCCCGCCCCGGTCGGATTTCCGCGCGCGTTGGAGAGAGAAACGTACTAATGCGCGCGCGCACCCACGCGCGCTTCTGCCGCTGGGCAAGTCCCGCTTAAGGTCACCGGACCGAGGCGCCCCACGCGCCCCGGCCCGCGCCGCGCGGACTGAGGCGCGGGCACAGGCGCGCACACGCGCACGCGCGCGCTCTTCCCCCCGCCCCCCCAGCCCAGGAAAAAAAAAAAAAACCAGAGCCCGGCCGCGCTGCGCGGAGCTCGCTGCGGTCACTGCACCGCGGACTAACTCCTCTGCTAACAGCCTGCAACGGCGCAACTTGTGCTGCTCAAAGAAATAACAGGTTAAAAAGAGAAAAAACAAACAAACAAACACAAAAACACACACACAAAACCCCACAACTAAAAAAAAGCGCCGTGAAAGATAATGGACGATATCCCCCGGGAGTCCCCCTGGTCCCACACTCTGGTTACAAAATCCACCCGTCCCCGTCCAGAGCTGCCTGCCCTCTGGGCCCCACGTCTCCCCGTCGCTGCTTCGAAGTGGAAGAGGAAAAAAAAAATATTAATTGGGTCTGAGAACAACCTAATTTCGGCAACGAAAGCCGCACTCCGATGCCTCCAGCCCCGGCGGGGCCGCGCATTGTGCGCTACTCGCGCTTCCTACGGAGGCAGAGAGGAGCAGCAGAACTGGCCCGGAGGGGGAAGAGAAAAAATAAAATACAAAAATAATAATTTTTAAAAGGAGGGTAGGGAAAAAAAAAAAAAAAAAAGGAAGGATAAAGAGGAAGGGGAGGTGAAAAAAAAAAAAAAAGTGAATTATAAAGAAACTAAGACCCCGACATGAGTGCCACGGAGGCGGGGAGCCGACATTAATGGAGCACGGGGGGTTACCTGGGTCCTGCTGATGGCCTGGCCGGTGTTCCCAGGGCTCATCGCCGGGTGATTCCTTTGTTGTGCCGCTGCCCAGGCCGGGCTTGCAGCTCCATACTGGGCGCCCATGTCCTTGCCCATGCCCATGCCCGCCGCTGCCTGTTGGCTTCCCGGGGCGGCCGCCGCTGCCTGGGGCTGGGGCTGCGGCGGCGGAGGGGCGCTGGGGCTGCTGTAGTCGGGGTAGCTGCTGCCATAGCTCCGCATCATGGGGCTGGGGGACGTGAGCAGCTGGTTCAGCGTAGGGGTGGCCCCGGACGGGTGCTGGTTCTGCCCGGAGAACCGCGCGAAGCCTCCGGCCGCCGCGCTGGCAGCAGCCTTGCCGAGGCCGGCCCCGCCGCCGGGTCCCATCATCATGCCGCCGCCCGGCTGCCGCGGGGAGCTCAGCACCCCGTAGCCCGCCGCGGAGCTCCCGTAGCCGCCGCCTGCCCCGGCAGCCGCCGCCGCCACGGCTCCCGCGCCGCCGCCGCCGCCC
>JAOEGS010010952.1:0-31775 GCA_025447755.1 Corythornis vintsioides
CTTGTGTTTACCCTAAACCTCTTGTGCTCCAACTTGCACCCATTGCCTCTTGTCCTGGCATTGGATGACATTGAGAAAACAGGTCACACATTCTCCCCAGACAACTCACGCACTGTGTATGAACTCTGTCCTGCCAGGACAAGCCATAAGCAGAGCTTTCTTACCCAGGCACCTCACTTCTCAAATGCTGGTGGAGCACCTGACTGAAGATAAACATCAGTGCAGACCACAACCCACAGGACACAATTTTAACAGATCATGACAGCACCAAACAGGGATAAGAGGTTTGATGGGAGTGGAGAGCTTTAGTGAGCCTCTGGTGTTGCAGGAGGATAAACTCTCAGGGAATCAAAAAACACCATGGCCCAAATTTCAGGTTAATCATAGATGTATATTAGCTTTGTTTCCAGTGCCCTGGAACACAGAGCCTCTCTGATAATGGCTTCACCAAGACACCACAACTGTCTCTCAGAAAGCATCTACAGCCAGATACCCCCCTGCCAGATGGGGCAGGGGTTGGTGGGCTGCAGCCACAGCTTCTCTCTTGCCTGATTTCACTTCCTAGATTTCATGGCTGTGACCACCATGCCTCCCAGGAGGGCTGCGAAGGTGAAGCCCTGGGCCAGGACACGTGCCCGCATCATCAGCTGAGAGTGTCGGGTGTTGCCTCTCTTGAAGCTAATTAGTCCATAGGTCAGGATGCCGACAGTGCAGAGGCAGCCTGCGGAGAAGGAAACAGGTAGAAGGACTGAGTGATAGATCAGAGAAGCAGAGGCTCTGAGAGCCAGCTCATGCCTCCCTCGCATCCCCCCGCACCCGAGTGTTGCTGTCTTGCTAGACAACACTCTCGAACGACAGACATGGCTCCCAGAGGGTAGCGCTCTGGGTCTGGGCTCGAGAAGGGCCGACCCGCTGCTTCCAGCTCCGCCCCGTCACCAGCCTCCATCGTCCCTGTCCCTCGTTCAGCGCTCCGCTCAGCACCTCCCTCCGCGCTCCCCCCTCACCGAGGGGCACCAGGGGGTTCTCGCGAGTCTTGCGCAGGAACTTCTCCCCGAATCCCTCCTCGCCGAACACCGGTAGCGGGATGGGCTCCAGCGGCGGAGGAGGCGGAGGCCCAGCGGCCATGGCTGCTGTCGCAGGGAAGGTGACCACCCACGACCCTTCCCGCTTGCCGTAGACAGGAAGCGGCGAGACGCTCCCGGCCCTCAATGTTGGAAAGGAAACAGGGGCGCTCCCTGCCCGGCCTCTCCGCGATGTATGCTGGGAGCTGTAGTCCACAGCGGGCCGCCCAGTGGGAGATGCTGCGGCGCGGGACTGCGCTTCCCGTGGTGCTCCGCGGCCACACACCGCCCCTGTCGTGGCTCAGCGGTGGTGGTAGTAGTTGCAGCGTGCGGCCGCCATGCCGAAGGCGAAGGGGAAGAACCGGCGTCAGAAATACTCCTACAACCTCAACCGCAAGCGGCTGTACCGCAGTGCCCGCCGCCGCGCCGCCCCGCGCATCGCTTGGTGAGGGCCGCGGCCATGCGCGCAGCGGACTGGGGGAACACGGGTCAGGGCCCGGAGCCCGCCTCCGGCTGGGGGTGGGTGCGGCGAGGGGCTGAACCTGCTGCACGACTCGGTGGGCGCTCCGGGGATGCTTGTGGGCAGCGGGACCCACACGGGGAGGGTGAGCGCAGCCCGTGATGCCGGTGCCTGTCCCCACGCAGCTCGCACATTCGCCATGCCTGGGACCCGACCAAGTCCGTGGCACAGAACCTGGCCGAGATGGGCCTGGCCGAGGATCCCAACAAGGCGGTCCCCATCACCAGGAAGAAGCTGCTGGTAAGTGCTGCCGCTGGGGAAGGGCAGGTAGGTTCGCCTGGGGCTGCTCCTTTCAGGAAGGTGGAGGTCAGACCTCCCCGAGGACACGGTGAAGGCCACAAAACTGGTCGGACCCCTCTGCTATGAAGGAGGGCTGAGAGAGAAGGGGTTGTTCAGCCTGGAGAAGAGGATGCTCCAGGGAGACTTTTTTGTGGCCTTTCAGTACCTCAAGGGGATGTATAAGAAACACCATGAGGTTTTTAGGAGTGCCAGTAGAACAGGATATGTTGTAATGTTTTTTACCTGCTACTTGCTAGATCAGGTAGATGTGGATTAGTTTCTGCAGGATGAGTTTCTTACATTTATTAATATGCATTTCATGCCAACATCCTGGTGTGGGAATGAGCTACAGTGTCACAGGGAAATAATGGGGTTTGGAACAAGTACAAATAGCATCAGTCGATCTCCTGGGATTTGCTAGAGAGAGGTGAGTTTGGCAGCGCTGCAGCCAAGTTGCTCTTGATAATAAAGTCTGTGTACAGCAGCGCCAGCTTGGCCTGCCCATGCCAGTGGGCAATGCTTCCAGGCAAAAGGTACCCTCATGAAACATAAAACTCATGAAAAAATAACAAGAGTGACCTTGTTTGCCACTTGTCTCCGTTCTCAAAGTACAGCTTGGGCACAGACCTGTTCAAGAGCTACCTTAGTGGTACAAATAAGGCTTTTAAAGCCAGCTGCGATTTCCTGGTCCTTGCAGCTGTAGTGCAAGGAGTTTGGAGAGTAATATATGGGGACATGGCCCTCTTCTAAATGAGTTTGTTTTGAGTTGCCTTCTCTCTCATTTAACACAGGGGATGGAAGTGGAAAGCAACGGACAAAGGCCAGGAAGGAAAATAGTGCGGAAGCCGTATGTGGTGAACGGTCAGTGCCCTGCCCTCCCCAGGAAGCACTGCACTCCCTCCTGCCATTGCGTGTGGGGCTCTCTGCTCTTGTCTCTGTGCTGTGCCAGGGGCAGGGAAGGGTGTTACTACTTGTCCAGGCTGTGGGCTTGTGGAGGAGCCATTCCCTGGCAGCAGGTGGCTGGGAGCTCCCAGCCAGGCCAGAGCTGAGTCAGAAGCTGCAATGGCAGCTCTGCCATTCCCCTCTGCCATTCCCCTGTGTCTTCTATCTGATTTTCCTGTCTCCTGTGCTGCCTTTCTTGAAGTATTTCTATTTGCTGCCCCAAGAGGGCTCTTGTCAATCAAATGTGCTGATGTGTGGCACCAGGGTGACAAGAAACTGTGGCTGCAGTACCCTGGTGTGATTGTTGGTGGGCTGTGCAGCTCTGAAGTTACACTCTGCAGCCTGGGCAGAAAGGCTCCGCTCCTCTTGGTGTGAGCTGAGAGGAGCCACAGCACAGGCCTGGATTCCTATAGCCTGCTTGGAGGGCTGGTATCTTGTCCATTTTCCTGCATCATCTGGTGTGTGCAAGCAGCTGAGCTGTGCTGCAGCTGCCACCTCCTTTGTGCAGTACAGCCAGGGCTGATCCTGGGAAGAGGCTGAGAACATCTGAGGTGCTGCTTGCTTCTCTCTCCAGTTTCATGGTGTCTCTGTCCTCTGCCTAGAGATGGAATATGAGGCCAGTCTCCCTGAGAAGAAATCAAACACACTCTCACGAGACCTCATTGACTACGTGCGTTACATGATACAGAACCATGGGGAAAACTACAAGGTAAGTGGCTGTCTCAGAGCAAGGAGGACCTGGTGCACTTCATTCCTGGATCTTCTGCAGGATGGGAATCACTAATCCTCTCTGTCCAGGATGGGCTGGTTTGGTGTTTACTCTTGAGGCCAAAGGAGAAATCCAACTTGCTTTCTCCTTTGTCACAGGAGATGGCGCGAGATGAGAAGAACTACTACCAGGATACTCCCAAACAGATTAAAAGAAAAATCAATGTGTACAAGAATTTCTATCCTGAGGAATACAAGGAATTTGTTGCATCACTCAAGCAGGAAAAGATGGAAGTGCAGTGACTGCCCCTTTTCCTCTGGTTTGCCTGCAAGTGCAGGCTTGACGTGACCATCTTCTGAACTGAGCAGGGACTGACAAATGGGTGATAGTCACCCACAGGCTCAGTGCCTGCAAGTTGAGCTATGCAAAGCCTCGTGTTGGAGGAAGGACCTTCATTAGTCAGAGACAGTTATACCCATGGCTGTGGCTGGTGGCGTTGGGACTGAGTGAGCTGTGCCACTGCCTTTCTACAGGGCAGCCAGCGCTTCTTGCCTTGTTCAAATAAATTAGTCTTTCAAATTGGTGAGTGTCTTGCTCACCACTTGAATGTCTTTGGTGCAGTTCTGCTTTGGAGAGCTCCTTGTGCTGGCCCGTGGGACATGAGCATTGGGCACTTTCCCACAGTACCCCAGGGAACAAGACCTCCCATTGCTCAGGAGGCTCCCACAGCGCAGGGTGGTCTGCACACCAGCTTGGTGCTGGCAAACAGGGGCACTCTCTGGGTCATGCAGGCTCAGCCCTGAGGGATGCAATGGGGCCATTACCCTCCAGCAGGTCCATCTTCAGCCCCTCGTTGCAGAGCTGGGCAGAGTTGAAGCTGTGGGTGGGTGAGCACATCTGTCTGCAGGGCCACATCTGTCTGCAGATGTAGTGCAGGACCCTGCTCTTCCATGCCCCAATAAGCACTTGCTGCCAGTCCAGCTGTGGGGCACAGGAGGGTGAGGGGTGGGTGGGGCAGGTTCTGATACCCCCAGTCCTTGTGCCTCAAGCCCGGTGGCAGAGTCAGCCCCACGGCAGCGGCGTCTGGCAGGGCCGGGGTCTCGGCTGTGCCCACACCAAACCCCACGCGGCGGGAATGGCCCGGCCCCACCCACCGACCCCGCCCCATCAGCCCCTCCCTTCAGCACAACCCGCCCTCTCCGCTGGGCCCCGCCCCTCCAGCTGAACTATATTTCCCTGCGTGCCCCGCGCGCTGCCGTCAGCTCTCGCGAGCTTCCCCCGTTGTTATAAGCACTCTCCCGGAGCAGGGGGACAGCCCTTCGTGTTCCCCCCCGCAAGGAGACTGGTTATGGAGCCGCTCGTCCCGTCGGCTCCTTTCCCGCCGCTTCCCGTCGCGCCGCGTTAGCCTTGGCCGAGCCGCCGCCATGAGCTCGCGGCAGCCGGACGCTCCCGGTAAGGCCTCCCCCTCTCCCGCGCTCCCCACCGGCCCAGGCAGGCGGCGGCGCTGAGCGCTGCGCACTCTGTTTGCAGCGCTGGAGCAGGGCACCGGGGCGCACTCGGGCAAGATGTCGCTGCCCCTCGGTGTGCCGCGGCGGGCCTTCAGCTACGACGACGGCCTGGAGGACACGGCGCCTATGACTCCCCCGCCCGCGGACCTGAGCGCCAACGTCCTCTGGAAGCAGCCGGTCATCCCCGAGCGCAAGTACCAGGAGCTCTCGAAGGTATGGCCGTGCCGCTGCCGCCCGACCCTGGCAGCCCGCCCGTCGGGGCGCCGCGTCAGCCGCCGCAACAGGGAGCTGCTGGGCACCGGGAGCCCTCGGGAGGGGCTGGGGACAAGGGCTGGCTTTGCTGCCCGGCCCTGTTGTGGGAACTCTGAGGTATGGTTGAGTTGCGTTTGCGCAGGGAGTCCCCTCGCTTATGGGAGTGTTCATGGGTGACGAAGTTGCAAGCTGTAGCCAGGTGTACATAAACCAGAGCGAAAGGACTGATTTCGGTTGGCCGTAAATTCTGCAGTGTGAGGGTGGTGAGACTCTGGAACAGGTTGCCCATAGGAGCTGTGGCTGCCCCAACCATGGGAGTGTTCAAGGCCCCGTTGGATGGGGCTTTCTTTGGGCAACCCGATCTAGTGGGAGGTGTCTGCCCGCAGCAGGAGGGCTGGTGATCTTTGAAGGTCCTGTCCAACCCCAAGTACTTAATAAATGACTGAGAACTGCAAGACCAGCTCTTAAATTTAGAGGCTGTTTTCTAAGTTTAAGTGAAGTTAATTGTTGAATTGATGTAAATCACTCTGCATCACTTTAAAGCTTTAACTTAATTAGCATGCCTTTAACATCTACTTTTCATCTTATTGTTTAAAAAACCCTACCTTTCTCTTGGAAAGAAACCTAAAGCTGTGGCTTGACACAAAAACTGTGTAGTCAGGAAATAACAACTCCCGTGTTAGGAGGAGGAAGTCTGTGTTTCACAGTAATTCTTGCATTTTAACAGTCATTGTCGGGTTCTTTGTTGCTAGGGTCTGGTGATCAGTAGTAGAGCTATGCCCGATAAACAGAGGAAGAAGCCATAAGGAGTGAGGGAGAAAACGAGCTGAACACCAGCTGGTAGCCTCTGTGGCTGATGTTCTTTAAATAGTTTGAGTTTCTGAGCTGTTTGTGGGAAGAGTTCTCTTGCCCAATTGGCCTTGAAGTCCAGTCTGCAGTTATGAGAATGGAAGTAGGTGTGTTCTGTGTTTTTCCTGTTGACTTTTTAATTTTTTTACTTGACAGCTTCTTGGCGGAGCCTGGTAGGTTTCCAAATGTTGGATGCAGGTTGTTTTTTCATTTATTCAGTTATAAGGTCCAAGCCCTAAACATTCCAGGGCTGTAGTAAGTAGAGTGTTTGGGTTTCTTCCATGGGATGAAGGCTGGCTGCTAAAGATGGGCCTTGTTTGAGTAGTTACTGAGATGTCCTGGTAAGGTACTGAGGTTCTTTCTCACCTTTAAACTGTGCCCTGCTTCTTCCCTGCAGGTTGAGGAAGGGGATGGTCACATGAATGCAACTGTCATAACTCCTTCATCATCCACTGAAAGTGTGAACAAGGTACCTGTGGTGAAGGCCAAGGCCACTCACATCATCATGAACTCTCTTATTACAAGTAAGAACTCTTAAAGTGGTGGCTAATGGGGTGTGGACCCAAGTGTGCCCTGGCTTAGTGATGCCTTAGGGGAGCTACCAGAGTTCCTGAACAGCTTGTGGGTTCAGACCAACTCTGCTCTTGAGCTGTGTGAGTGTTTTTGTGGGATACTTCTAGAAGGAGGCAGGGAACTAGGGAATATGCCATGTTTACTGCCTCAGTGCTTCCAGGTGTTGGAGGTGGGTGGTGAGGGAGGAGTGCAAGGTACATTGCTGATAGGACACTGCAGGACACGCCACCTTGTTACTGGAGTGCAGTGGTGGCTGCTGCTGCTACTCTGTTTGCTTATTAACTTGCTGTTTCTGAATGATGTATAAAGCTCTAAAATTAACCTGTGTGGTGTGGAGAGCTGGCATACTGTGCTAATGGGGAACTTGCTGACATTTGCTTGTTAGCAGCAGCAGCAGCTGTCTTGCAAACAGACAAAAAAACCCAAACCTCATAAATCATGATGCTTTAAATTGAAATTGGGTCAGTTGTGTTTGCAGAGAAGACATACCATACAAGAGGAATTATTCATGTGTTAATCTGTCCCTGCTGACTCTTCTTTTACCAGCTGGGTCTGAGCTTCCTCTTTTCCTCCAAGCAGTGCTTCCAAATGCTTCTAGATTTTCAGACCAGTGTTTTGTAATAAATGTGCACTTACACTTATTTCAGTCTTGGCTCAGAAATAACCAATGCATCAGAAATTAACATCCAGGAATACAGACTTCTGGAAAGCAGCTCCTATTCTAGTCTAATGATAAAATGCTAATCTATGGAAAACCATGAAACTCTTCACTAAGAATTTGGGAGCCCCAACCAATGCTTCCCAGGAAGAACATTGAGTCATAAATTGGAAATAAAGAGAAGTCCTCTGCATTTCTCATGTATTTGCCAGGATAGTTCACTGTGTAACTTTAACATGAGATGTCTCTGTTTTGAAGACAACATTGGGCTTTTCCAGTAGTCTTTTTGTGCTCTTTTTACTTTTTTTTTTTTTTTTTCTTAGCGCCACATCATCTGGTAACGGGCTGCTTATATTTTTCAGAACTGAAGTTTATATCAATGCATTAAATGCTGTCTCTGTATCTGTCTGAAATAGATTATTTTACCTAATCTAAAATCACTGGGATATTTTTATCCCCTGTTCTGCAAGGATGTGATTGTCAGATTAGCTGCTGTGGACAGTCTTTCATAAGACTTAATTTTTTTTGTTGGCCAAAAAAAAGCTCCCTTGAATCTTGAGGCTCACTTAATGTCCAGTTCATTGGGATCTCATAGATTTAGGAAGCTGTAGTTAGCAGTGGTGGCAGCCTCTTGGGTGAGATGGGTTTAGTTACAGGTGTTGAATTTGTGATGCATTTGGAACAAATTACTGCTCATTAATTTCAAGTCAGACTATCTCCTTAGCTTTGTCTTGCTGCCTCTGTCAACTCATCACAACATGTAGGCATGAGTGATGGAAAAAAAGGGGTCTTGCATTTGTTTGCTTTTGATGCCTTTGAAGAGCTGCTTCTGACTTTTCTGTGTGACTATGTGCTCTTGTCCTTTCCAGAGCAGACTCAGGAGAGCATTCAGCGCTTTGAGCAGCAGGCAGGGCTGAGAGATGCTGGCTACACTCCTCACAAAGGCCTCACGACTGAGGAGACCAAGTATCACCGAGTGGCTGAGGCCGTCCACGTAAGGCTTATTTTGCATTGGCTTTGTGTGGGTTGTGTAATGGCTTAAAATCTCTCTCTGATTACCTAAATTTTGGAGCCTGTTGCTGGGACTCTCCTTAAGTTGCTTCCTCTGAAGGCTTTTGGCTCATTGTGTAGAAAAAGTTACGTATTTTAAAGTTAGCCTTAGCTTTTATGGTTCTGAAAGAAATGTTTCTCCTAAATGTCCTTTCAGAGTCATGTCAGACTGCCCCAGTTGTGTTTCCAAGTAGGAACATCCTCACACAGAATCTAGTTTGCTTGCAGTACCTTCTTTGAGTGGTGTCCTGCAGCTGACTGTTGTAACTGTCCCAAGAGAGCTTGTAAACTCTGCACTCTTGATGTGGAAGTTAGTTAGATGAGGTTGGGCTTGCCTCTTTACTGGAAATATAGACAAAGGTCTGGAATTAACATGTTTCTGAGAGCTCAGTTGTCTGTAGTAAGAGCTGTTCAGTGAACTCTCCAAGGGCACTGCCACAAGGTCAGAGTTCCAGTAACAGTGGAACTGTGTTAGTGTGACCTGGAGCCATGGGAATGTTCTCAGAAGGTGGTGTTTGAAATATAACTGCCCTTCAAGTGACTTCTTCCAAGTTCAGTTTGTACTGACTTGCAATAACCTGGATCACACAACACGCAGTTGCTGTATATGACCAGGACTGCTCTCCAGTGCAGATCCCAGTCTTCTAGAACAGTGTTTCCATCCTGATGGGTGTGGGTGACTTCTCGGGGTCTCTCACTCCCAGACCAGGTACCCTCTGTATGAGGTCTGGTCTCACCTTCATTAGAGAGCTTGTGGGATTGCAACCTTTGTTGCTCTGAAAAGCACAAATGGTTGCTGGGGGTGTTTACAGTTGTTACTGCGTGGCTGAACTGCTGTGTAAGCTGCCTCTGTTGCAGCATCTCTGTGAGTGCTGGTATGGAAGCAGTGCATTGCTGTTGGGTGGTGACTGAATACAATTCAGAGTGAGCTGTAGGTGTTATTTTGCTACCTTTATCCTGGAGGATGTCTTGAGCAGTGGATTTCCAAAATGCTCATCTGTTGTGAAAAGAAGCTAAAGGGGTATATGCAAGTATTGCAATACTGGGTTTAACTTCAGGTGAAGTGACATTAAAATCCTTTATTATCTGTGATAGAAGCTCTTGCCCTGTTTTGAAAGAAAAAAAACCTGTCTGTTCCTTATGTCTTGTACTTAAGCTTTCTTGCTTCAGTGTTTCTCTTGCCTCTCCTAACAGAAGCTAAAAATGCAGAGTGGAGAGATGACAAAAGATGACAGACAGACTTCTTCAGCTCAGTCTACTCCAAGCAGCACTCCCCATTCCTCTCCCAAGCATAAAACCAGGTACTCTGCTCTGGCAGACCACTGCCTCCTTTGGTGTCTCACAGCCTGCTGAGGTGGGAGCTGCTACAAATGACCTTATACACTGAGGGGTGAAATTCAGAGCCTGCTGTAGATTTGTGTTGGATAGATCAAAATGAGGAAAACTTAAGGAATTTGATTTACCATATATTGATTTTACCATATCATACTGGGTGATAACAAACCTATTAAGATAACTTCAAATTGTTCCAAAAGCTACATATAAAGTTCCTAGCACGGTGGGGCCACTTGAAGTATTTATTCTTTTATACATCTCAATGATTTTTCCCTAGGGGTTGGTTTAGTCAGGGATCCTCTACTTCCATCACTGGTCCAGACTTTGCCATGGAAGCTGGTGGGGACAAATTGCCATCTGAAAGATGGAGCTTTTTTGGACCCAAAGCCATCCAGAAATCCACCACTGATCCAGGTATGTCTTCCAAAATCTTCTGCCCTGCAAGAGCTGTGGGAGAACTGTCACACAACAGACTTGCTATTTCTGGAGCCTTGTCCTGCTTGCCTTGTTATTTTCTAGGACCACCTTTGTGAATGTGTGCTATTCATATATATCTGTGCCTAAATATAAGTGGCTAGATAAGACCTATGCTGAGGACCTCCAAGTGGAAATAACTTGCTCTGAGCTGCATTGGAAGGGCAGGGTGTGAAGGTGATGACTTCTTATTCTATGTCCAGTGGAACCAGAACTGGAAGTGCCAGCTACTGATGTGGAATGGACTTTATATGACATGAGGCTGCTGGGTCTTTGGCTTCCTGCAGTGTCAGGCATTGGTGACACTGCTTGCTCCTGGCAGCAGTGGAAGAAAGACTTGGCTGTTTTTCCCAACTCTTACTTGCTGTGATATTTTATTATTTTTTTTTACATATTTTATTTTCCATCAGGAGGATTTACCATCCAATCCTATAAAGGTGCCCAGAAGCCAACCCCGATGGAGCTGATGCGTGCTCAGGCTACTAGGATGACTGAGGATCCACTCACCTTCAAGCCACCCAAAATGGACATTCCAGTCACAGAAGGGAGGAAGCAATCTTCACATTCCCATAATATCAAACCTCGGGATCTGAATGTGCTCACCCCCACTGGGTTCTAGGAAGAATGCTGCTGGTGTCCTTAGCAGGCTCCAGGCTGTCGTAGGTGCTGCTTCCGTCCCATTGTGCTGCAGAAAAATAGGCAAGTCTCCCAGCCCTTCATCTCAAAAAAAGGAAACAGTTGTGGCTGTTCTGCACTAGTACTAAACCAATGTAAACTATCCTGTCTGCTGTATCACACCAGTTTGGGCCGCTAGGCTGCGCTAGATGTGCTTCCTGGTACACTGCACCACAGTAAAAATGCAATCCGTATTTTGTGGGATAGGACTGTGTGGGGAGCAAGCAGACTGGCTTACATACCTGTAGTCTGATTTGTCTTGTTCTGATTAGTGCTGAGGTACCCTCAAGTGGACCATAGTTCTGTCTGACAGGCAACACCTGCCGAAAATGATGAAAACAAGCAAGGACTGAAAATTGGACCATGCCAGAAGAAAATTGCTCTGGGAATGTGGTTTGTCAGTTTTAAATGTGGCACTCACAATCCAGTGTGACCTTGTAGTTCAACACCTAGTACTACTTTGTTCTTGGAGTTCTTCTAAAGGAAAAGTGGAGCAGTGACTGTTCTAAGATTCTCTTACTAGAAAGGCAGGGAGCAGAATCTTCTGGGGCTTGGCAGTATTGCTTCTCTTCCAAC
The DNA here is from genome assembly GCA_025447755.1 of Corythornis vintsioides. Taxonomy (NCBI): domain Eukaryota; kingdom Metazoa; phylum Chordata; class Aves; order Coraciiformes; family Alcedinidae; genus Corythornis; species Corythornis vintsioides. The sequence continues at coordinate 11,462 of JAOEGS010010952.1, forward strand.
TCTTTGTGTTCCTTTGAAAAGATGGTAATGACCAGAGCTGGTGGGGTTGGACCAAATAATCCTCTTTCTGCAAAGCACTGTCCTGCCTTCTCCTAGATAACAGGTTTGCAGATGTTCTGGTAGTCTGTGTGCTGCTTGAGTTGTTTTGTTTTTTGTTGGTTTTTTTTCTAGCATCTTATATGAATTATGTAGAAATGTGTTAGACACCAGAGGCACTTCTCAAATAGGGTTTGTTTGGTTTTTTTCCAACAATAAATGCATTTTGTGGAAGTGGGGAGGACTGAGGGCAGATCCAAGCTTAGTGTTCTCCCTGCTGTGATACATCTGTATGTAATTCTTGGCCTAGTAGGAGCCAGTCACTGGGAACAGCAAACACTTGTGCATGAAAAGTGGAACACATGGCTACCATCTAATCCCCTCAGCATTATAGGCAGCATTGTTCTATAATCTTCACCTGTCTTGTGGCAAAGTCTCTCCATCTCACGATTGTCTTGCAGGGCTCAGCCAGCAGCAGGCTTTGTGTAGTCACAAGGTGGTGGCAGCCTTGCATTTGGTACTGGAAACTTCTCTGTTGCAAGGACTTTGTAGAGATGTTACTCAACAGCTGGTAACTATGGAGCACTGGGGTTTCTGCTGCCTTAAACTAACCATTCCCCCCAGAGGCTGGGACAGGGTTGGCTCACTTGGCTAGCTGCTGTCCCCTCTGAAGAAGCGTGTTCTGTGGCTCTGCTTCTCTCAAGCTTCAGCAACACTGCCAATGATGTGTTGAAAGTCTCCCAACCAAGCAGTTTTCACTGTTGTCGCTCATTTGCACCTTGGCAATCAGTCTCATGTGGCATTAATTTATGTTTTCTGTATTTATGTGTCTAATGTGTATGATTTTTTTGTTTGTTTGTTACAAGAAAATAAAATCCTTGTGAATAGAGGTCCTTGGGGTGTGTTAATGCTGGTGAAGCATCTGTGCAAGATCTGTGAGGCTGTCTGGTGAGAGTGGGGCAAAGCTCTGGCAGCACTTGCACCAGGGAGTTGTGTAGATCTCCCTTTTGATAGGGAGATTGGGTTCAAACAGATTCAGCCCTGTCTTAGGGCATGTGCATGTGAAGCTAAACATGGAATCTTTGAGCTATTTAAATGGTGATGCTTTGGTGTTCTGGAGGTTACTTCTCTTGCGGCTTGTGTGCTGTTTGTACCAGCACTGTGGGCTGGGCACAGGTGTGGAAGCCAGGCTGGTATTTGCCTAGAGGTACCCAGCTCCCAGTGGTGTGATTGTCTCTGCTTTGCCTTTCTCTGAAAAGTTATTTTTAGTGCTGTTGCAGCATTTGTAGCTGCCAAAGTACTGCCGAGAGCATGTGGTTCTCATGGGCTTGGGATATCTGGTGTTCCCTGTGCTCCTGGTGTTGGCAGAATTGAAAGTGATAAAGTGAATCGTGAATCACCACCCAGATACACTGGTCTGGGCTGCTGCTGTGGGTTTGGTTACACAAACTAATACTATTTGGAAAGGCTGGGTTTAAAGCATCATCTCTTGGTGTGATGCTCTCGTTCTGCTTTCTGTAATTTACCCCAACATCATTCTTGGGGATATGACCAGCCTATCAAAAAACATCAGTAACTATGGATGTCTTCTGGAAAGCAGCTTCTAGTCTAATGGTAGACATGTGATCCTGTTAAGAGGACCTAACTGGGAAATACCCCTGAAGGAGTGCAGCACCCAGGAAAAGCAGCTTTCTAGGGCACGGAGCACCTGGGAGGTTGCACTGTTGGCAACACTTCTGGCTACTACTTCAAAAAAAGGAGACTTTTCCCTGGATTAGAGGGGCACTGTTGTGCAGATGCGGGGTTAGTTCTGCATTGGGCAGTTAGGAAGATGCTTCCTGAAGAACTGTGAGCCCCGGGTCAAACACTTTTGAGACCATTCTGGGCTAACTGAAGCCAGGCCTCTGCAGGAGGTGTTGCTGTGCAGCAAGCACCAGGTCTTCAGTGTGTGCAGCACTAACACCAGGACTGTTGTGTCCCTGGCTGGGCTGCCTGATGCTCCTGGTCTCTGTTGGGACCCTGCCAAGGGTTGCCTACCACACTGGCAGGCAAAGGGGTGATGGGCAGCTACAGGAGTCTTCCACACCCAATCTCTTCTGAACTGAGGAGACCTGTAGAAATGCTGAATTGCTCCCTGACCTCAGCTGCAGTTTGGGCTGAGTGCAATGTATTTGAACTGAATATTCTTAATGACCCACATGCTTCCCTGCACTGCAGAGACTTCAGTGTGTTTTGGAAGAGATGCAACCTTTCCAGCTGATGCTGCTCTCCCATCCTTCCTCTTCTCATGCTAATCACCTTGGGCAAAGTCCTGTATTTGAAACATGTTCCTTTCCTGAGGACTGACCAGCACGGTTTGGGGATCTCTGCACTGCAAATGCCCCCACTGCAGCCCACACCTGTTTTTGTTCTTAAATATTATTACCTTTTCCTATGTATTGAGCAGGTATTTTGGCATTTTGCTTGCTGTGCAAGCTATTGTCAGAGTTTATGGCTGTTAGTCTAATGCTATCCTGCAGTACAGATGCTAGAGGTCTGCATTTTTTTTGGGTAGAATGGCAGGGTTGGCACCAAGGGGGAAGAGTGAAGAGGTAGGAAAATTTATTTTTTAAGTGTAAAAAGTACCTTATAAAACTGTAAGATGAAACAAACTTGAAAGGAAATTGAGACCATGCAAACCAGACTTTTTTTCCCCCAAAATAAATGCATAAATAAACCTGCATAACAGTTGAGACAGCAGCATGAGATGAGGTCTCTGTGAGATTTTATGGAGGAAATGTGAAGCTCTGTCCCCCTGCTCCAGGGGTCATCTCCATCAGGCCTCAGAGATGATGAGGAACAGCTCCCGAAACATGCCCAACTTCTCTGTGATCTGCCAGGGAAAAGGCTGCCCCAGGATGTGCTGCATTCGATCGGTGAAGTCCTCGATCCTCAGTTCGATGTCCCCAGGGCTGATGTCATCGCTGACCCGGAGCCTGGGCTTGGCTTTCTGAATGATCAAGTCCATACGCTCACTGAGTGAGCTCCGCAGGTGCTCTGCAAGAGGAACACACTGGGCTTGCTCCGGCAGAGGGCAGCACGGTGTGCTGCTGGCAAAACAGCTTGGCTGCTCTGCTTGACGCAACTGCTTTGCTCTCTCTGCTGGCAATAGCTACTAGCATGGATGGAGGCATGTAATCTTTCTAAGACTTGGTGGCCCCCAGTTTAAGTGTGAGGAGAGGGGGAGGGTTACTTTGTTCTACCACAGTATATCATATTTATTAGGTCAGAACAGGCTGCTTACCCAGTATTACATTTTGGTAACTCAGCAGCAGCAAACTCAAGTACTGCAGCATCTCATCCCATCTTTGCCATGTTGCTGTTTCATCCTGTGACAGGAGACAGCATTTGATTATGAGATGCTTTTCTGAGGGGAAAACAAGGGAGAGGTTGGACTGGATACCTGGTATGGCAGCAGGACAGAGGAATGTGTTAGGAAGTAGAGGATCTTGTCCAGAGACAAGGGCAAGGTTGTGGGCACATCACAGCTCTGCTGGAACAACAGCTCTAGCAATCTGCAGCGCAGGAGCTGACTCTCCATGGTGTTAAATAAAACTTCTCTGGAAGGCAAAAAGGATTTATTCTGTGGAAGGCAGCACAGCCTGACCAGAAACAACTGCTGCAGCATGTTTCTGGTGTCCTGCTGGTGCTGATCTGTTGCAGTTGTGGGGTGACTGCAGGGGCTGCTCAGCACTGCAGTGGAAGGAAAAACAGATGTAAGCAGGAGACCTTTGTTATGCAGCTCAGCCATGGATGTGTTTGTTCTTGGCTCTGATAGGTGGCAAGGTGAGGTCAGTTCAGTCTGTGAAGCAAGCTTGAGTGCTTCACTTAACCTTGCCCAGTAGCCTGTGCAGGGGTTACCCATTTCTTCTGACTTGCAAGGAGCAGAGCCAGGCAAGTGTGGAGTCAGCAGCCAACTAGGGCTAGATTTTTCCTGAGAGCAATGATAGCTTGGTTAGTCAGTTTGGCATGATTAGCTCAGAGTTCTCTACTAAAAGGGTCCAAAAGAGTTGCCTGCTGTGGCTGGCAAGCATGGGCTTGAAATGTCTGTGGGTCTAGTGGTCTCCTGTCTACACAAGAGACAGCCAGGCTTTAGTGCCTTGGCTTCAGGTACTGCATTTCTTAGAGATGCAAACAAAAGGATGGAAGTGCAAAGCTGTAGAACTGCAGTGTATTTCTGATAAGCTCCTGGTTGCCCCTGGGAACAAGTGATGTGTTTGCCAGTACTTCCCTGTGCTGATGCAGAGCGCTGCTCTTCAGACGCTCTTCACACTTTTGTGGTCCTGCAACTTTAACAAGGGGGAGAATTGTTCGGCCGCAACGACTCCATACAAAGGTACAGGTTTGGGAAGTATGTCTGGAAAGCTGTCTGATGGAAAAGGACCTGGGGGTTTTAATTGACAAAGGCTGAATATGAGCCACCAGTGTGCCCAGGTGGCCAAGAAATCCAATAGCATCCTGGCCTGTATTAGAAACAGTGTGAGCAGCAGAAGTAGGAAGGGGATTGTCCCCCTCTACTCAGCACTGGTGAGGCCATGCCTTGAGTATTGTGTCCAGTTTTGGGCACCTCAATACAAGAGAGATCTCGTGGTGCTGGAGCAAGTGCAGAGGAGGCAATAAAGCTGGTGAAGGGCCTGGAGAATAAATCTTATTAAGAGTGATTGAAGGAGCTGGGACTGATTAGTGTGAGGAACAGGAGGCTAAGGGGAGACCTCATCACTCTTTACAACTACCTGAAAGGACATTGTAGAGAGGTTGGTGCTGGTCACTTCTCATAGGTAATCAGTGATAGAAGAAGAGGGAATGGATTGAAGCTGCAACAGGTGATGTTTAGATTGGGTACTAGGGAGAAATTTTTCCCTGAAAGAGTGATCAGACACTGGAATAAGTTGCCCAGGGAGGTGACTGAGTCACCATCCCTGGATGTGTTTAAGGGTCATTTGGATGTGGTTTTGAGGGACATAGTTTAGGGGTGAACTTTGTAGAGTAGGGTTAATGGTTGAACTTGATGATCCCAAGGGTTTTTTCCAACCTGAATGATTCTATGAATCAACTGTTCTCATTCACCAACTAGGTAGAAGTGTTCAGCTGGTGATGTTGTAGCTTTATCAAAGATAACTGCCATGCTATTGCTGTTTGAATCATAAATGAGACTGTCTTTTTATACCCTGTGGGACTTTTTCCATCTGGACTGGGATATAAATTGGGAATAAGACTGTTACTTGCACGAGCAGATGCTGCTTTGCACACTGTTGACTCACCTTTGACTCCTCAGGGGAATATTCCATATAAATGGGAATAGCACATCTGCAATCTTACAGGAGTTGCCGTTGGGAGACTTGTCCACTTCCACGGCGATGGACAACATCCGCTGGAGCAGGAGCATCACCCTGGATTAGAGAGACAGGAGATGCTACACCTTGGCTTCCAAAGTAAAGGGGGTGGAGATGGCATCTAGCTCAGCTTCATGCCTTGCAGTGCAGGATGCAGGGGAACGCAGCAGGCTACATTTGGTGTCTGTTGATGGCTCTTTAACTTGATGCTCTTGGAAACAGAGGTAATTCCCAAATGGGCTCTTGGGAGGAGTTTCAGGAGAGGTACTCAGTATTGGTGGGGCAGCTTGAGCTTAGTTGTGGGCTTCAGTCTTATGCTATGTGCAAGAGGGGGATGCTTACTGAGGCAGTTTCCTACCAGGTGAGGAAGTCTCTTGCTCACCAAGTCTATCTCTGTTCCAAAGGAGCACCAGCAAAACAGGTCACAGGTACAGCCTGGCTTCCCTGGCCTGACAGGGAAGAGGGAATATTGACTGGATTTTCCCTACTGAGGCCCTGTGATAATGCCAGTAGGGAGTTGGGATTTCTGGAGCTTACTTCTGGGTGAAGAAAGATGGCAGAGTCTTCTCTGCCTGGTCAGTGCTGGCCGGCCATGGTACAGATGAGCTGTGTTCAGCCCTTGCTTCTGTGGAAGAGGATGTTGTTTCTTGTGGCTGCTCCTGGGACTGGGAGAAGCCAGATCCTGTAACTGCTTTGACCAACCATTCAACCACTTCCCTAGGACAGAAATGGGAACTTCAGTGGGGACAGGCCTGGGTTTGCTCTCTTTGCTCTTAGATCCATAAGGGGCTTGGGAAAGGACCCTGAGCATGACGAATACATCCCATACCTGTGGACAGGTTAGGGAGTAGCTTGTTGAACAGCAGATTTTTATATTTGTCAACAGGACAGCCTCCTGCTCAGTCCTGTCCTGAGCAATGCAAATCTGAACTCACACCTGGGAAAAGCCTGCTAGGTTGTGGCTGGAATGGCCTTTCATCACCTCTGGTCATTTGTGTTTGTAAACCTGCTCTTTATACTTGGGCCCTATGCTCCCCTCTGTCTCCCAGATTTCCTGGAGAGTCAAAAAGTCTGACCTGGAGTCTCAACAAGTATTCCCCAAGCCCTTGCCTGTCAGCATCTGGTTATAGAATAGGGGAGTAGGAGGCTGCATCCCTTACTTGACATTGTTGAAGCACTTGTCACATGAGAGCACTTTCTTGGCAATGGACTTCTGCAGCATGCGCAGCCTCAGGTGCTGCTGGAAGTCATCCTCCAGGGTCTGTACCACGTACTGCAGAAAGAGGAGCCAGCCAGGGGGCTTCTCCTGAGGGCAGATGGAGATAGTATGTCTGACAGAGTACCAGAGAATTAGTTGTCTGGGGAATGGGCTGAGGTACATAGTTGAGTAGCAGCTCCATCAGGGGTTGCTTGGCTCAGGCAATGCCCAAGGGTTATTGCTGGATCTGTTCTACCATTGCACCAGGGCTGTGGCCCATGGAGGCTTTATATGTTGCTGTGCCTTCCTCTTATGAGACAACCTGACTACAGCTGTGCAGCAGGTTGGAGAGCACTGCAGATAAATGCAAGATACCCAACTGGTGTTTGCTGCCCTCAGTGGCTGCAATAAAATTGCAGGTTGGACAGGCTAGTTCTGTGGCACAGCATGGCTATGTGAAGCTCCAATGCTTACCCTCAGGCACCACATACAGGATGATCCCTGCCCCATGTGATGCCAAGTACCTGGTCTTCCATGATGTATTTCAGCAGCATCCAGTCCCATCCCACTGTAGTAGCGTTGGCTGGATGGAGCCTGCAAGGACAGCACTGTCTGTTAGTGCTGAACTACCTGAGGCACAGCAGACTGGCCCTTCCCAGCCCTACTTGCTCAGGGTCCTGCCCTGCCTTCTCTCCAGCTTTGCTCCCCTGAACATGTTCATTTTTTAGAAGCACCTGACTGGGGCTGTACTCCATGGAGAGCCTCAGGACTCCTGGGCCCATGGCATCACAAAGCATTTTGCCTTTCTGCAGGGACCCTGAGGGCGGTGGGGAAACCTCTTCAGCCTATAGCCCCTGCTGCAGCCCAGGGATGGTGCTTCTGCCATATCACAGCAGTGAGAAAATAGATCTGTGCTTCAGGAGCAAGGCAAATGCTTCTCCTTCCTAGAGGGTTCCCTGGTGTCATAGGCTGTCTCAAACCCACCATCAGACAGCCTGGGGTGTGTCTGTGCTGGTAACAAGAGGATCATTCTGTTTTATACACTCCCTGTTCTGCAGGTGAGGACCATGGACCATAAAACCTTTATGCTGGACAGGCCCTTGGGAGCACCTAGCCTGACCCAGGGCACTGTGGCCATGGAAACACATACAGTTGGATCTTCATCAGCAGCATGTAGGTGTCCTTCAGCATCTCTCCTCGATGGGAATTCAACAGGATCTGTCTGATCAGGTGGGAGACAATTTCTTTGGGAGGATAGTGGTGGCAGGAGATGAAGTCGCTCAGGAAGTGCAAGGTGCCCTCCAGGAAGTTCTCCTCCATGGTGGTGCGCACCATGCTCAGCTGCCCGCTGGGGAGGAGCTTGGCCTTCTGCTGTGTGCAAGGCAAGGCGATGGGTGAAAGACAGCTCACCCTGCCCCAGAGAAACCCAGGTGTGATGTAGGGCCCACCATGAAGGGAACCACAATAACCAGAGATCCCAACCACCTGGCAAAGCTTCCCCTAAAAGGGGAAGTGGAACCGGGGCTACCCCTGCATCACCCTCTGCTGCAGGGGCTGCTCTGATAACCCTTTTACCTGATGTATTTCCCTGTTGGGTGCTACGCCTTGGAGGAAGAGATGCTGGACTCCACTCCTCCTGAAATAGTGCAGTTTGTTGAGCCAGGTCTTGTCAGCCTTGGGCCTGACTGGGGTCACTTGCTGGATGGCTTCACAGGGTGGTAAGTCATCTGCTTCTGGCAAAGGCCCTTGGTCCCTTTCTGGGGTCGTGGGGATGGCTAGGGGGCTCAGCCTCGGGGGGAGCTCTGTTTGCTGGCATCGGTCAGGAGTCTCTTCCTCTGAGTGACCAACTCTGCAGCTGCTGCTGCTGTCCAGGCTGGAGGGGGACAGGGACAGCAGGTCTGAGTCCAGCTGCATGCTGGCCAGGGAGCCCAAGTCACTGTTAAAAGTGGTAGTGCTGCAGTTCTGGTCTGGGCTGCAGGAGGAGCTGTGGTAGCTGGAGGCAGGAGAGGAGCAGCCTTCTGCCATGCCCATGGTAACACTGGGCTCTGTGGGACCACTGTGCCTGGGTGGTGCAGGGCTTGGCACTGACGGTGCCTCTGTTTCTTGTGTTGTGGTGGAGCAGAGCTGTGAATGGGATGTGGGTGCTGCTGGTGCAGCAAGTGCCTGCCCCGTGTCCTGATGGGCCCAGCTGGTGGTGGGGGGAGGGCTGCATGTGTCCTCTGTCAGGTCAATGATGGTGAGGCTGCTCCATGGTGCTGTGTCTGTGCTTGTGTCCTCACAGGTGAGATCGATGATCTCCTGTGGGGAAAGAGGGCCCAGTGCTGTCAGTAATCTGGTGGCACCTGGGTGCTTCAGTCCTCCCCTGCCAGGGACCTCTGCTATGGTGGCACTGTCACCTCAGCCCAAAGAGGAAAAGGGGCTCATTTGCACCATCCCAGTAAGAGAAATCAGGAACGAAGACCCCACTGCCTGGCCGAGGGGATGGGGCAGCTCCTCTTGCCCTCTCCTAGCAGAGATAAACCCTGTGGAGCTCCTGAATGGCAAGTGGCTGTGTCCTCTGCCCCAAACACCTCTCCCCTTGGCCCAGAGTGGGCCTTGCTGCCTGCTCAGCTCTCTTCTAGGATGGGGAAATGTCAAACCCCATGGGGTGCCTGGGGAGGGCAAGGGGAGCCCAGCAAGTGCTCCTGTCCCCAGGGGCTCTTGCATAGCGTTGGCAGGAGCAGTGCAGGATCCAAACCTTGTCACCCCCTCTGCAGCATGACCTCGCTTGCTGTGCGTGGAACAAAGTTACCTTTGCAGCTGTGGCACTAAGCCAGACCTACAGCAGCCCCGTGACTCTAGGGACTTCCATCCAGGGCTTGCTGGGTGATGCAGCACCTGTAGCTCCAAGACCATGCCTGTCTGAGGGGCAGCACCAAGGTATCTGTCTGCACCACCAGCAGGCAGGACATGGCATTTCAGATCCTGCTTGCTCTTTTAAAATCTAACCCTCAGTGTCTCAAAGCAGGAACACTGTTTTGTGGACAATTTAAATACTTTTTTTTTTTTTTTCTTTGAGTCAGACGTGCTGCTTTTCCGAAGGAGGGGCTGCGTGTAGCCTAGGGAGGTGGCAGAACCCAGCAGGCCTTGCCTGATCTAGGCAGCCGCTGGAGCTGCTGCACCGGACACCAGTGAACTGCGTTCATTGCAAAGGTACCTCAGAATCGGGGCGCCGGGGGTGGACAGGCCGTTCCTCCCTGCCCAAGGCTGTGCCTCTCTGGTGGCCGATGCCCTGGACTGCAGCCACACGGGCCCATCCTTGTGAGGGGGATGGCAGCTGCCCCACCACGGCCTGGGGCTGGACCTCCGCAGGCAGCCGAAGGGACCGAGGCACTCTGGGGCTGGGGACCGGGGTCTTCTTGGGGGGACGCTGTCAAAGGGGCTGGGACCCCCGGACGGTCACGTTTGGGGACCAGGCCTTTGCTGCTGCCTGAAAGCGGCCAAAGAGACCTGAGCCCGGCTGGGGGAGGTCACTGGGGGATGCGGCTGGGGCCGGGACTGCGCTGCGAGGGACGTTACCGAGGGACCGGGTTCTGCGGGAACACACGGCCGAGGGTCCGGACCCACCGCCCGAGGCCACCCGCTCCGCGCCTCCACGGCCCTCGAGGGTTTCTGTCCTTATGCGGACGCCGTCCCCGGCGGAAGAGCCGCCATCTTTGTGACGGGCAGGCGGGGCCGCGTCCGTCGCCCGCCCCGGGGGCCGTCGACTCACCGCGGGGGGCGGCAGCGAGCGCCGTGGCTGGCGGCGGCGTCGCTGTCGCGGCGGTGAAGGGCAGCCCTCGGAGTCCGAGTTGCTTATGAGGACGACGTTGTCGGCCATCTTCGCGGTGAGCGGTGGCTTCGCCCCCCCGCGGGCCGGCAGCGGCGGCAGCCCGCGGCGGAAGCTGCGTCAGTGGCGGCGGCGGGGCGGGGCGGCGGCGGTCGCGGCGCGATGGCGCTGTCGCCCTATGTGCAGGCCATGCAGGAGCTGTTCCGCGCCAACACCCGCAGCCGTGAGTTCCCGGCGCACGGCGCCAAGGTGCACTCGGTGGCCTGGAGCTGCTGCGGCCGCCGCCTCGCCTCCGGTTCCTTCGACAAGACCGCCAGCGTCTTCCTGCTTGAGAAGGACCGGCTGGTGAGCTCCAACGGCACTGTATGGGCGAGGGGTGGCGGTTCGGTACCGGGCGCCAGGGGACATCTGGAGTGGCCACTCGGACCGGTAGCGGGTCCTCCCGGGAGCCCTTGGGCTGGTAATGGTGATTCGGGCCGGTATCAGGGACTTCTCTGGGCCTGGATGCTCAGAGAGGTTGCTCGAACCGGGAGAGTGCCCTGGTGATCGGGATCAGGCCCGGAAGAGATCTTGGTCTGTGCCGGGAAGAGGAGCAGCACCAAGGACCACACAAGCTGGTGCTGGGCTGAAGAAGCTGGGACTGGAGCTGGTGCCAACGTGGGGAGGGCATCTCCATCCCAGCCAGCCACTGGTGGAAAGCATTGGGGTCAGAAGTGAGCTTGTCCCTCCTGTGAATGGCTGCTATCAGATCTCCAAATGGTTTGGATTGGAAGGGGCAATAAATATCATCTGGTTCCAACCCTCCTGCCATAGGCAGACACCTTCCATAAGATCAGGTCGGCCAAAGCCTCATCCAACCTTGCCTTGAACACTTCCATGGCTGGGGCATCCAGAGTTTCTCTGGGCAACCTGTTCCAGGTCCTCACCACCTTCACACTGAAGAACTTACTACTATCTAATCTAACTCTACTCTCAGTTTGAAATTCTTATCCCTTGTCTTGTCACTACACTCACTGATTAAAAAGACTTCTCCATCTTTCTGTAGGTCCCTTTTAAGTACTGGAAGACCCCTGTAAGGTCTCCATGGAGTCTTCTCCAAGCTGAACAACCCCAGCTCCTAAGCCTGTCCTCATAGGCGAGTGTGGATGCTAAAATAACTACTTCCTGGAATTTTCCTCTCGTGGGATCGAGAAGATTCTCACCAGCTGTGTGACCTTGGTGGCGACTGTTTGTAAAACAATAGAGAGATGTTTTGAATATGGGTGTTGTGACACCTCAGCCAATCACCCCAGGGGTGGCTGGCTTCTTGTCCAATTGTCTGGAGGTAAAAGAGTATAAAAAGAGCTGTAAATTAATAAATAAAGGCTTCTTGGCATCTACGTGAAGAAAGTCGTCTCTTCTCACTCTTTCCTCTCCTCCGGCTACTACCAGATACGCAACAGGCGAGGTGTTCCAGCCTGCTGATTATCTCCACTATTCTCTGGACCTGCTTCAACAAGTCCATGTCTTTCTTACACTGTTCTCTCCTTCCAGGTGAAGGAGAACAACTACCGGGGCCATGGGGACAGTGTGGATCAGCTCTGCTGGCACCCCAGCAATCCTGACCTCTTTGTCACAGCATCGGGGGACAAAACCATCCGCATCTGGGATGTCCGTACCACCAAGTGCATTGCCACTGTCAATACCAAAGGTGAGTCCCTGCCTTCCCAGGAGGGCTGTTGGGGCCAGGCAGGACCTCGGTTGGTGGGATCCATTTGCAGTGGCACAGTGCTTTGGACATTTCTCGGGGTATTGGTGATCAGGGCATTTTGCTATTATCTTTGTGTTGCACTCCTCTGCGAGGAGCAGCAGTCACTGTGAAGGACAGTTTACTCTTGTGAGAGGACTGGAGAAACTGCTGAAGTATGATCCTGCCTGTTAAAATGTCCTGTGCGTTCAGCACGTGAAAGACATGAACCTATGGAGCAGGTCCAGAGAAGGCCACAAAAATGATGTGAGAGCTGGAACCCCTCTCCTATGAAGGAAGACACAGAGAGTTGGGGTTGCAGCCTGGAGAAGGGAGACCTTACTGCAGCCTTTCTACTTAAAGGTGGGCCTATAAGAAATATGGGAATAATCTTTTTTAGGAGACTCAGTAGCAATAGGAGAAGGGTTGATGGTTTAAAACAAAGAGGAGATATTTAGACTAGACAGAAGAAAGAATTTTTTTATGCTAAGGATGGTGAGACACTGTCCCAGGCTGTCCAGAGAGGTGGTCGCTGCCCCATCCCTGGAAACATTCCAGGTCAGGTTGGATGGGGTTCTGAGTGGCTTGATCCAGTTGAAGATGTCCTCGGTCAGTGCAGGAGGGTTGGACTAGGTGGCCTTTAAAAGTCCCTTCCAACCCAAATCATCTTATGATTCTGTGATACTTGTGTCTGGAGGCTGTGGTCTGCAAGGCTGGAGACTGGGGAAGGGAATGTTTGCAGAGAGCCGTGGTGGAAGTGAAAGTTTGTATGGATTCAGAAAGTGATTATTTGAATTCATGGGGTGGTTAACCCCAGATACCATCTCTGCCTTTGGAAGTCTCCAATTTTAAATTTTCAGGGCTGGAAATGGCCATTGTAAGATGGCAATAACTTCTGCCTGCCTGGATCTTACCCTTGTTCCCAGCTGTTCATTAATGCTTTCTGCTTTTTCTGGATCTCAAAGATCACTGGATTAAGAGAGTCTTTGAGCTGACCTTGTCTGGTGGTTACTGTGGTTCCACCTTGGTGTAAATTTGAAGTGCAGTGATGTTGTGTTGGCTTGAAGCTGTTAAGCTTGGTTTTCAATAACTGTATTTGCTGGACAGCCACTGCCTCGGGTTTGTGTGTCAGACTGCAGACCTGGCAGTCTTTCCTGTTTGCGGGTGATTTGGAGGTAGTGGAGCAGATTGTAGCCTTCAATAAGGAATAAAGGCTGCCTGTCTGCCTTAACTGATGGCTGGTGTGGCAATGGGACCTGCTGCTTTTCTGTCCCTTCAGGGGAGAACATCAACATCTGTTGGAGCCCCGATGGACAAACCATTGCAGTGGGGAACAAGGATGACGTGGTCACCTTCATTGATGCCAAGACACATCGCTCCAAAGCCGAGGAACAGTTCAAGTTTGAGGTGAATGAGATCTCCTGGAACAATGATAACAACATGTTCTTCCTCACTAATGGCAATGGCTGCATCAACATCCTCAGGTAGGTGCCTGTGGCAGTGGGTGGGCAGGGTAGCTAGCCTGGCTGTGGCAGACACCAGTCTGCAAGTGCCTCTGCTGCTTTTGGGGAACCCCAATGATTACCAGCCCTCTGATGGGAAAGAACTTGCCTGGACCTGAGGTTGCCCCAATTCTGGGCTGGGCTCTCTGAGAGTGACCCTGATGCTTTGCCTTATTCACTCAGCACACAAGGTTTCCAGCATGGTGGCCCTGCACCAGTTTGGTTTGCTCACAGTTCCAGTCCCACCTGCCCTGCTGGTAGACAAACTCTATACTCCTCACACTGCTTCCTGCCCTCCCCATCTCCACAGCTACCCGGAGCTGAAACCCATTCAGTCCATCAACGCCCATCCTTCAAACTGCATCTGCATCAAGTTTGATCCCATGGGGAAGTACTTTGCCACGGGCAGTGCTGATGCATTAGTCAGCCTCTGGGATGTGGATGAGCTGGTGTGTGTGAGGTGCTTCTCGAGGTAGGTGGTGCTGTCCCCTGGCTGTCTGCCTCCCCTCTCCAGTGACCCTCAGGAGATGGCTCACTGTATTTTTCTCTGCTGCTGCAGGCTCGACTGGCCCGTGCGAACGCTGAGCTTTAGCCATGATGGGAAGATGCTGGCGTCAGCCTCAGAGGATCACTTCATTGACATTGCAGAGGTGGAGACAGGTAATGGACTCGCTTTGGGGAGCAGCAGGAGAAGTGCTGGTGGAGTTGGGAGGGCACTGGGAGAACTCCTCTGCTAAGGAAGAGGCTGGCTGTGCAGAGCAGAGCACCGTGATGGGGAGCCTCTGCCTCTTGAGTCTGTGGCTTCATCAGTGGGTGACTGAAAGGCCAGTGCTGAAGCAGCGTTTGTCCCTCTACCCTGCCCAGGAGAGAAGCAGCAGGTGCTTGGGTCTGGTGTGCGCTGCAGGCGGGATGCTCCTCTGGGCTGATGTGACTCCTTTTCCCTGCAGGAGAGAAGCTCTGGGAGGTGCAGTGTGAGTCCCCCACCTTCACAGTGGCTTGGCACCCTAAGAGGCCGCTGCTGGCCTTCGCCTGTGACGACAAAGATGGCAAATACGACAGCAGCCGAGAGGCAGGCACCGTCAAGCTTTTTGGGCTCCCCAATGACTCCTAATGAAACAGCGCTGGGGGGGCAATGCTTCCCTGCTCTCTGGGTTGTGGGGGCTGCTTAGTTAGCATAAGTTGGGGCGAGGTGGTGGCTCCCTCTCTGCCCTTTGTGCTCTGCTGTGGCCATTGGTTCAGTTCTGTGCCTGCAGCTCATGGGAGTTTTTGTAAGGAAGCAGCTTGTTTGCTGGGGGTGCTGGCAGAGCCCCCTTGCCACCACCTCTGGAGTCTGTGGGGGGCTTATTGCAAAGGCAAGTGGCCAAAGAAAGTCAGTCACTGAAGGTGACTGCTGAGGAGCCTCCCATGAGGGGAGCTCTGCTCTGGCTGGGCTCCCCAGCAGTGATAAGCTATGTGACTGTCCCCTTGTCCCCAGCAGCCAGGTGACAAGGGAAGCCCTGGGAGTACAACCTGCCCCTTTCCTCTCCCAGATGTCCAGTGTCCCTTCCCCACACTGGGGCAGCAAGGGGAGGGCATGGGGATATGAGCTGAGGAATGTTTCCCCAGCTGGGGGTGGATTTGGTGTGATTTTTCTGTTATGTGTGGTGTTTTTTTCTAATTTTGATAAATCTTCCATACTGAAGGTGCCTGAGGCTGCTGGGGGTGCAGAAGAGGGGTGCTGAGCCGCTCTCCCGAGGGATCCTTTTCCTTCCCCTTGGCGCTGGCCAGGCTCTGGTCGAGGCTCTGTCACGGTCTGTCTCCGGTGCTGTCCCTACTTCCCGTCCTTGCTGTCCTGTCCCCTGTCCTGCGCCGTCAGACCACCAGGGGGCACTGCGCCGCCATGCTGGGGCCACGCGGCAGCAGCGACACTGCGCAGGGGCCGGGGGCAGCCGCGGAGAGCTGGCTCGGACTGTAGCCCCCTCCCACCTGGCAGCGCCCCGTACGCGTGGTATAGGGCCGTGGCCACGGCAGAACACGCTGCCTGTCCCAAGCCGTGGCCACCAGACCCGGGTAGAGGCTTCCCCCTGCCCCTGCCAGTAGAGCCTCTCTTGTCCTCTTTCCCGAGGAGTGCCATGGGGCTTCGTTCCCCTCTTTGCTTGTATTGCAGGGGAGACAGTCCCTGCAGCAGAGGTGCAGGCACAGCTCGCCTGTCGGGGAGACCTTGGCTGCAAGATCTCTATTATTTTCTACCCTAGTACTTTCTTCTGACAGAAGCTTTTCCAGGTGACTGCAGATGCTGCCTGGGTAACAGCTCAGTTTTTTGTAGTAAATGATGGAGAATGAGTTGAAGCCGAGTCTGGCTCTGGATGGAGGACTCCAGGGCTGTGCCAAGCTTGGACACTGCCAGGGGCCATGCCTTGCTGCAGGGCATGAGGTGCCACATTGCCCAGGACCTGCTTATAGACTTTTGCCCCTGCTTTTGGGGTAGTAGAAGTGTGTGACCCACCAAAACCAGCCCTTTCACCCTAGGGGTATCCCAGTTGTTCTGAGAGGAGAGTCCCAGAGTCAGAAGGAAGGGGCAGAAGTTTCACCTGTTACGTTTGTGGGATGGGACACCAGCATCCATCCCTTTTACCTTGTCCCCAACCCTGGAGAGGACACCTGCAGGGTGGTCTGGGAAGCATGAGGTGGAAGCTAGGCTGAGCAGATCTGTGAGAGCTGTGTGTGGGCTTTTCACCTGCGGCCTGGCTTGTGTGCTGCTTAGGGGTAGCCCTGTACCCCCTCATGTGATGAGGTGCTAGGTCTCAGCCCTAAGGGAGATAGAGGGGCTCCCTCGCTGGCCTGGGGTTCCAGGGAAGCAATGGCTGAGAAGATGACTGAGGAGGCTGGAGCAATGTACAAATCTCTTGATTTTATTATTTTGTCAAAGACTAGTTCGAGCAGGATGGTCACAGCATGTTTGCAGGCTCCAGGCCACCCGCCGCCTCCTGGGGAGAACAGCTGGGGACTGTGGCAGAGGAAGCACGGGGAGAGGTGGGCAGGGACCGAGCTGGGGTGAGGGTGTGCTGCAGCATCCCCTGTTGGGGTGCAGCAGCAGCTCCTGGGACATGCCTGGGGCGTTTGCCCAGGGATCCCTCCCCAGACCCGGGGGGGACCCGTGTGTCCAGTGTCAGGTGGGGGGCAGCCGGGCGCTCCCAGCACTGGCATGGCAACCCGGCAGTCCTTGGCCCCGCGCTGGCTTTATTGCAGGCGGCAGCGCAGGGGCCCCGGCAGCGCGGTTGGCTGAGGGGACTCACGGCTCAACGCCGCAGGTGGCCCCGGGGACAGCAGGAACTCGGGGCGGGGCGGGAGGGGAGCGTGAGCAGCGGACACGAGGACGCATGGAGCGACGGGGTGCACCCTGGCACGGAGACACTAATGCGAGAACGGGGGCCAGCGGGGCTAAGACACGGACGAGCGAGCAGTGGGGACGGGGCGAGGGGACGAGGCAGGGGGAGTCCCTGCCCCGCACGTGCCTTTGTACACGGTTGGCGGAGCGAGGTGCCTGCTCCTCCCGGTGCTGAAGTATTGCAGTCTAACTGATATGGCTTTAACTATGGGGCCAGAGATGCGGGGAGGGGGTGTCCCCTCCAACCCCCCGATGCTGGGGCACACCGGGCAGCTCCAGGGGACCCCCGTGCCCGGGGACCGGGGATGGGAGTGGGGGGGGGGTAGCTGCGGGCAGGGCGCCTGGCTTTGTGCTTTGGGCTTGGCCCAGGGTGGGATGGGGCAGAGGGATGGCAGTGCTGGGGACAAGGGCAGGCGAGCAGAGGCCTGCCGGGGTCCCCTGGGAGGGCAGGAGGTGGGGGGGCAGGGCAGGGGGCACGGGGAGCCACCCCGGGGCGGGGGGGCAGTAGGGCCTGGGGTGCCCCCAGCCTGCCGCGAGGTTACATCAGTGCATTTGGTCCCAGTTTGCCCTGTCCAGTCAGGGCCACTCCCCTTTGGCACGGCGTGGTGGGGGGGCCCTGCCTGGATGGGATGGGGTGGGTATTTGGTCTGGTCGGGGGAAAGGGCAGAAGGGTTTGGGGAGGGGGTGCCGGGACCCCCCTTGGGGCCAAGGGGACTGATGAAGGGGTCGGAGGGGAGAGGGCGCCCATGCCCCAGCACCCCATGGCAGGGTTGGCTGGCGGTGCTGTTACTTCTTGAACATATCCTGCAGTGGGCCGGGCAGGTACTTCAGGACGGTGTCCAGGATGCTCTCCTCCTCCTCCTCTTCCTCATCCCCACAGCCCGCTGGGATCGCTTTCTTAGGGCGCGTCAGGCTGCCCTCACATGGCTGCTCCAGTGCAGCTTTCTCTTCTGCCTCCTTCTCCTCCTTCTTCTTCAGCCCATACTGCGAGGACACAGGCTCTCAGCAGGATGGGCAGCAGGTGCTGTCCACTGTACCCCATACCCACCACCACCGCCTTGGGCCACCCTCCTCCCTGGCCATGCTGGCTCCTTGTCCCAGCCCAGCCCCAGGTACCGAGGGCAGGGTTGACTGTAGGGAAGGCACATGCCCACCTTGTCACGGATCTGCTGCCGGACTTTCTCCCGCTCTGCTTCCATGCGGGCATGCTTGGCTTTCCGCTCCTCCTCCTGCTGGCGCAAGGCCTCCTGCCTCTCCTCCTCCTTCTTCTGTGCATCGGGGTCCTTCTCTTCCTCACCCCCCAGCATCTTCCCCATGTCCTTGGTGGCCCCTGTTCATCACAAGACCACTGGCCAGTGCCCAGGGGTGCTGCAGTCTGGTGCTGGCTGCTGAAGCCCTTACAAAGGTAGGGAGGACACAGAGCCCCCCAGCAAGGGTGATCTGGGACATCCCCAGGGCCAGCTGTGTGTGAGCTGGCTGCAGACGGGCTCCAGAGGCTGCAGGAATTGGGAGTGCCATGGGCTGGCTACACTGCCCTAGTTTGGTGTCAGCTGGGGGAGACGCCAGCAGCTCCTTTGGCACTGGCACCCAGGGGACCCACTGGGGAATCCCACTTAGTGGTGGGAGAGCCAGGATTCCCCAGCCAGGCACTACTGGTTTTAGGAACAGGAGCCCTGGAGGCCTCTGGCAGCAGCTCCCCACTGCTAGTCACTCTCTCTACACCTCTGTCCCTCCACTATGCCCCTCCTGTTGTGCTCCACAGCATGCAAGGACAGCATTGCTCCCGGAGGGGGAACCCTGAGGGAGGACAGCACCCACTCACCGCCCAGTGCTTGCTTCATGACGAAGTCCATGGTACCGATGTGCGTGTGTGGCTAGGCCAGCGCCCAGCACTCATCCACTGATGTATGGGCCACCTGTGTGGGCAGAGAGGGACACGGTCGGGGATGCCATGCCCAGGTATGAGGGATGAGACAGTCCCTGGGACTGCAGTTTTCACCCTCTGCATCTCCAGCCCCAAATGCCTTCCAGAACGGGCAGAGGGAGCTTTTGGGGTCTGCAGGTGGTGGGTGGGCAGATCTACCCACTGGCAGCACCTGCTCCCCTCACCCCCTCCACACATGCCTGCTGGCCTGGGTACCTGTAAAGGGACTAAGGCAAGGACTTCCGAGGGACTTTCCACCCCAGCACTCCCTTGGTGGGGCAGCAAGAGCTCAAGAGCCCCAGAGCCCCATGGTGCTGCCTGTGAGCTGTCAGCTCACTATGTGCTTCTGTTTGCTGGGGGGACAGACCCTGCCTGGAGATGCCAGCATGGTACAACTGGACACTGGGTGCAATGCGTGTGCTCTGCAGGGGGAAGGAGAAGAGGCTGTTGTCAGGTTGTGACAGTGTTTGGGGGTTGTAAGAAGAATCCTGTGACTGTGCATGTGATCCCTGGGGGTGCTGGGGATGGGTGACAGTGTGCAGGGCCACTGCTTGTGCAGGATACAGGGTGAGTGTGACTGCTGGGCGTGTGGCCGACTGTTTGCATGCGCTCTTTGTGTGTGTGAGCTGTATTTGCCGGCTGTTTGGTCAAGAGGTGTGTTTGTGGGTAGCCACAGGCTGTGTTTGCGCTGGGAGTGTGTACACGCAGGTGTGTGTGTATTAAGTTCGTGGGGCTTTGTGTGCCCCCAGGGTGTGCGGGTCTGCAGCCTGTTTGCATGCTGCGAGTGTGTGTGTGAGTTGGGGTGTTTGCAAGCTCTGCAGATGCTTGTGCAAAGGTTTGCGGGTGGTTGTGTGAGAGCAGAGGTTTACAGGCTGTGTTGTGTGCTGTGTGTGTTTGCACACTGGAGCAGGGGGTGTCACCCTAATTTAGTGTAAGGGGGGGTAGGGGCTGTGTGTGCAGCTCCGTGGGTTTGCAGGCTGTACAGGGTGGGGTGCGCACACAAATCTGCAGCCTGTGCCGCGCGTGTGTAGGTGTGGGAGTGTTGCAGGCTGTTTGCATGCTGTGTGTGTGTGTGTGTGTAGGGGGGATTGTAGGCGGGAGGGGGGAGTGTGTGGGTGTGTGTGCCTTGTGTGTGCGTGGGGGGGCTAGAGGCTGCGCTCACAGCCTGTGTGTGCCGTTTGTGGCATGTGTGTGTGTGTGTGCGCGTGTGCACCCAGTGGGTGCCGCAACCTCACGGATTCCCCCCTCCTGCGTTTTCCCAGGACCCCGCTGGGCTGCGAGTGGGTTCCATGAACCGAGACCCCCCATCATCTCTCAGTCTTTTCCAAAATACAGCAAGACACACAGGAGCTTGCAGCTCTGAACACTCAAAAGTTGGCAT
>JAOEGS010010954.1:0-14348 GCA_025447755.1 Corythornis vintsioides
CCCCCCCTTCCCCCCCCGGCCCTCTTCCGATCTGGGGGGGCACCCCGGTTAGGAGGGACAAACCCCCCCCCCCCCCCCCCCCCCCCCCCCCCCGTTCCTGCTTTCCCTCTCTTCCAAGATACAGAAATAAAGTCCAAGACAGGCTGCAACACTGAACTAATATTTAAAATGCAAAATCATGGCAGAGTTTCCACACACACACAATGCCCCCAACCCCCCCCACCTCATCTTGTCTTGCAGTAAAAAGATATAAACAGCATAAATTACCTTCCTTCACTGGCTTACGAGAGCCCCTCTCTCCTGACCTGAATTTTAAGTCCTGGCTTGGTTGTAGCACAGAGCACTGATGATTTATGAAAAGCCAGCCACTTCTCTGCATATTTTCTCTGTTCAGCCAAGTGGTGGAATTTATCCTTCCTATACCATTACCAGCATTAATAACAGTGGCAAACGAGTCAGGCCGAGCCCCAAGGGATCCCTCAGCCAAGAGCTGAGGCCATCACAAAAGCACTGAATTCAACACCCATCAAGGAAACCACCTTCTCCTATTTTAACAGGTGGGGAAATCGAGGCAGGAGGGTGGCCAGCTCCCTCCCACCTGTCCCACCCCTTCCAGGCTGTCTGAGTTATCAGGTAACGGGCTCTTTTTACAATGATGGGGCAAGGTGGTGTTAAATAACTCCTTCCCAGCATGATTTTGAGAATAATAAAACAGAGAACAAAGGTCATTTACTAGGTGAACATGAGCTGTTATTATTATTAGTGGTAGTGTTCCCAAGGCATACTCCTGAGGGCTGGCTGCAGGCACCCCCAGCTCTAGGACCATGGGATGCAGGAGAGATTTTGAATGATGCTGGGGAGCTCCAAGCTGCCTACCTTGGTAGGAGGCTGGGATAGGAACTCAGCAAGAGGACGAGGGACCTGCTGGCACAGAGGAGCTTTACTGGTTGGATCCTGCAGCTCAGAGAGGGTGCAGGAGCCAAACCCTTCCCCAGTTCACTGGCTGGGGGCTGGTGCTGACCTGGGCTCACCCTTCCCAGGAAACACCCACCTGTGGCTTGGTGCCAGCAGAAGGAACCTGGTGTCTGGGGACAGTCACACAAAGGGTTGGATCTGGGCCACAGGACACAGAGCTGGCCCCGCAGGGAGAAGCTGGGGTCAGCCCCTTGGTTATGCCAGCTCTTAACCACAGCCAGGGCTGGGGTTAAGGTGCAGCACCACAACTGAGACCGGGGTCCTCCTCATAGCCAGGGTCCCAACATGGCTGGAGTTGGGGTCACCCTTGCCCCTGGAAGGCAGCAGCACCCAGGGTTCATGCTTGTCTCCAGCTGCCCACAGGTGACCAGCACCAGCTGGGGCCATGACACCCTCAGGTCCCTTCCACGGACATCCAAAGCTCAATCCCCCCCTCCAGTGGGCACCCAAAGCTGAACAGTCCCTCGTCAATGCAAGGAGAGGGCAAAGCTCCTTCTTGGGGTGCTCAGGGGAGCAACCCCAAACCACACCAGCACTAACCCTGAGCTGGGACTGTGTCGGGGAAACAACCCCATAACTCCCTGCACCCCCCAGGCCCTGATAGAGCAGCATCAGTGCTGGGAATAAAGTCCTTTTCAAAAGCTAAACATCAATGCTATTATTTTTTTTTTCTGACCTTTTTCCCTTTTTTTCTCAGAAGGCGAAGGTCTGCAGAAGGTGGAAAATAATCAGGTTTTGGACCTGGGATAAAAAATGGCTGGAGTAGGTTGGGCTGACTCCTTATAATTAATAGTGTGCCTTGTAATAGGATTCTCCAGCCTTCGGTGCTCCCTGGAAACACCTTTTTACATAAGATATTGCTCACGACGGAGCGGCAGAGTTTTGATTTATGAGGTTTTGGCCTCCAAGAAGCATCTGGGGGTCTGGTCAGGCCGGTGGGATGTATGGGGAGAGGGGAAAAGGGCTGAAGGCAGGAAGGGTGTTTCTGTGGGGTTGGCAGCTGGGTCCCAGAGTAAGCAGCTGGCCAGGAGAAAGGGCTTTGTGGGGGGACTCCTGTGATCCAGGGTTTGGGCTGGTCCTGGGGCTAAGCCCCCTGTGCTCTGATGGGGAGGAGGAGGCTGAGAAGGGTTTTGGGGCAGGAGAAGGCTTGTTGTCTCCCTGCTCAGCATCAGCAGGTGATGCCTGAGGCTTAATTGGGGAGCAGGCAGGGTGAGGGAGACCTGGCAGGAGCAAGACCCACATCACCCAGGGGCGGGAGGAGGGAGTAGGGAGAAAGTTCATGGAGGAGACCCAAAAAAACTCCGGGAGGTGCAACAGCAAAGGGCTAAAAAGCAACCACAGCACTAGAGAGTGGGAATGGGGGAGAGCAAGAAAGCCTGGAGGAAAGGAGGGAATGGGAAAAAGAGTGAGGATGGGAAAAAAGGGGGATCTCAGGGGCTTCAGGAGGGGGTGTGCACACATGTGACATGGGTGTCAAACACGGCCGGGGAGCTTGGCCAATAAATCACTGTAACAAGCGGCTCTGTGAGTGTTGTTCTCTCCTGACCACAGACAGTGCGGCAGGAATGGGAGAAGATTGTAATAATTAATAATCATTAGAATAATAATGCAGAAAGACAGTAGCAAAGTAATTAGTCAGCGAGGGAGCGCTCGTTAATTGAGGCGGGGAGTTGCAGTTCCAAACAGCCCGGGGAGGAGCAGGGGAGGGAGGGGATGGGGATGGAGGGCTGGCGGGGGGACATGTGTGTACCCCAGCCCTGCCCTGGGACAGGCAGGGGAGGCACAGCCAGGACCCCAGCTCCAGCCCAAGCCCCGCTCTTGTCTGCCTCGCGTGCCTCAGTTTCCCCAACCCTACCTGGGTGCCCTGTGCTGGGGCAGAGCTGCGGGAGGAGTCTGACCCCGCGTCCACCAGGCAGCCGGGCTTTATTTGAGTTACCGCGGGAGGAAAGCGAGCAGAGGGTGCCGGCTGGACCCCCCCCACCTCCCCCTCTTCGGGGTGGTGTCACTCCAGCCCCAGCTGGCTTTTCAGGGCCCGCAGCTGGGCCAGCTGGATGTTGCCCCCCCCGCACACCACCACCACCACGGAGGCCAGCGGGGTCCGCAGCCGCCCCTCGACCTGCAGCCGCTGCAGCCGCCCCGTGTAGAGCAGAGCCAGGGCGGCCCCGCACGCCGGCTGCACCAGCATCCTCTCGTCATCTGCGGGGGAGAACAGCGGGAGGCACCCTGAGCATCCCGCCCACCCCGTCCACGTCAGTCCCCCGATTCCCACACGTCCCAGGCCGGTCCCAAGAGCCGACAGTGTCCCTGTTACCCCTGCCCTGCTCGGCTGGCCCCTGCTCACCCAGGAACTGCTCCATGGCTCGCACAGCCTCCGCGTCCTCCACCACTTGGGAGATGACCTGGCATTCCTGGGCACACTCCAGTGCCCGCGCCGCCACCGTCTTGGCTCCCAGGCACTTAGCCACGCTGGGACCGGGAGGGGAGAGATGGGGTCAGGGTGGTCCCGGGACCCTTCTGGGAGCTGGGCTGAGGACCAGCCGACTCATGGCACGGGTGGCCTTGCTCACCTGGTGATGTCAGGCAGGGAGAGAAGCCGGCCGGCCTCCACTGCCACGTGGAAGCTGTGAGCCCCCCGGGTCTCAGCAGCGATGATGGGAACGTCCTGCCAGCCCACCTGGTGCAGACCAGCCACCACACCTGCCAGCAGCCCCCCGCCCCCCACTGCCAGCAGGATGGCATCTGGTTTGGTGTCCAGAGAGGCCTTCAGCTCTTGGACCAGGCTGGCGTGGCCCTGCCTGTGGGGCAAGGCAGGGTCAGAGGATGTAGCCTGGGGGGAACCTGAGCCAGTCTGGACCTCGGGGAAGGGAACAGAGAGGCAAGAGCTGAGTCCTGGCTGCACTCACCACACCAAAGGGTGGTCAAAGGGGTGGATGATGAACCGGCCCTCAGTCTGTGCCAGCTCCAGGGCTCTCTTGTTGGCGTCATCCCACACCTGGGGGAGCAACAGGGGCTCAACGGGGCTGCATCCAGCCCCCACACCCTGGAGACTAGTCCCTTGTCCCCATGGGGTTGGGGGACATCAGAAACCCCCATGGGGCACTGGGCTGAGGAGGGGATCCCCAGGGTGATCCTGTGAAGATGCCAGAGTGCAGGTGATGCAGGAGGGGGACGTTTCAGGGTGAGGTTTGCTGTGCACAGCATTTGTCCTCAGCATTGCAGAGCAGGAGCTCAGGCTCAGCCTCCCCAGTCCCCTCCAGAGCCCAGGTTTAGGGGGCTGCCACAGGGGGTACCTTGCCAGCGACCTCCACTTCTGCCCCCAGTTCCTCCAGCTTGTGCACGATGGCAGGGCCACTGGTGCTGGGGACCACGACAGTGACAGGCAACCCCAGCTTCTTGGCCGCGTAGGCTGCTGCCAGACCTGCGTTCCCCCCTGCAGAAAGCTGGGGGTCAGGCAGGGCTCAGCCCCCCCTGCACTCACTCATGAGCATCCCCCCACAGCTTCCCCCTGCCCCAGTTCGGGGCCCCAGTTACCTGAGGAGCAAACGAAGTGGCGGCAGCCCTTCTTGGCAGCCTGAAAGGCAGGAGGGAAGGAAGGAAAGGGATGGCTGTGTCCTTCCACAGTGCCCCCCCATAAGGGCACGAGCAGCACTCTACCTGTGCTGTGCCCACGCTCACCTCCTGGCAGAGGTGGCCAATGCCACGGATCTTGAAGGAGCCCGTGGGCTGAACGTTTTCCAGCTTCATGAAGACCTTGGTCCCCGCTGCCTTGGACAGTGGCAGGCTCTCCAGGACGGGTGAGATGATGTGGAAAGGCTTGTCGCTCTTGCCAGGCTGGGGTGCCATGGTCTTAGCAATGGGTGCTCTGCCGGAGAGAGGTGGGGAAGGCACTGGGTGTTCCCGTGGGGTACCCCACAGCCCTGCTGGCCACCCTGGGCTTGGCATGGGGTACAGGAGCTCCTTGGGAGGGACAAGGCTGTCCCCAGAGTCCCCTCCTACTCTCCAGGATGCAGCAGCTCCAAGTCTTGGGGTGCAGCAATGGGCCCTCCCTGACAGAGCACCAGGACAAGCTGGGCCACTCCATCCTCCAGCCTCCTGGTCCCCAAGCTCCTGCTGTATGCCCTATTCTACCAGGGCCACCCCACAGCAAGGGATTACCTGTTGTCCCACGGGGCCTCCCTGGTGTCCCCAGCTCCTCACCCGCAGCTGAGCCTGGGAGATGGAAGAGGGCAAGGTGATGTTGGAGGGGCCGCCTTAGTGTCCCCGTGTCCAGCCACGCACCATTAAAACTGAACATTGCCCTGGCTCTGCCCCAGCTGTTTGCTCAGCACCAGATGGCTGGATCGGTGCTGAAAGCACCCAGCCATGGCCCGGGCACAGTGCCCGGTGCCCTGAGCAGGGTCAGCTACAGGCAGCCAAATCCCAGCAGCCTCTGCGTGCCCGGGAGATGGGATGTGGGTGCCCAGGAGACAGGAGGAGGAGGGGAAGAGGAGACGCAGCTCCCAAATTACTTTGGGAGTCCCCAAGGGTTTGGTCCCCGAGGATTTGCCCTGGTCAGCTGGGCACAAGCACCAGCTCTTCTCAGGTCCAGCCTAAAACATGTCCCAGAGGAGTTGAGGACTTTGCCTGTTTGCCCCAGCCCCCCAGCGTAGCAAGGGCAGCCTGTGCACCCCAAATCCTCAAAAACTAGCTGAGACACCCTCATTGCTTCCAAACGAGCTATCGTGCTCCTGTACCCACCCTGCCAAGCCCCACGGCATCCCCGGATCCCCCCACTCTGAGCCACATGTCACCAGGGGGTGCTCAGTCCTATCAGCTGGGGAAGTCCCCAGGATAAGCCCCCCACCAGCTCTGGCCGGCCAAGCTGGTTACCTTGTGGGCAGGAGGGGTCTGGGGGGAGAGATGGTCCCCACAGAGCTTGCAAAGGTGCCCCTTGAGCACCCCTTTGGAGAGGGAGCTGCCCGGAGAGACCAACCAGAGCCTGGCCGAGACCCAGCAGCCCCCAAACAAAGCAGGCAGAGCCCCTCCCCTTTTCCACCGGGACAGCCCAGAGCTGATTCTTGTCGCCCAGCCCTGGTGACACCCCCCAGGGTAAGGGTCCCCCCCCCAGCATATGCCCTACCTCTATGCCGAGGGGCTAGCTCCGTCCCTGGAAGTCGAGGAGGAGGAAGGTGGGATCTGAAGGAAGGTTGTCCCCTGGCTCCTTGCCCCGCAGCCGCAGAGCATTTCTGAAAGCAGAGGCCACTCTGGCACAAAGTTAGTCCCGTCCCCCTCCATGGGTGGTGGCTCCACGGGGGTCCCAAGGGGGCGGTATCACTGCACAGGAGCTGGCACATGCATGACACAGCCAAACAAGATGCACTGGAAACCCCTGCACACACACTCCCCAGACCCCAGCTCTGCTCTGCTGCCAGGCAGACAGCAATGAAACAAACCCCAGAATGCAGGATTTCAGTCCCCTGGCCCAAACAGTGCTTCAAAGCCCCCCTGAGAACAGCACTGCTAACAGCTGCTGAGCAGGGTGTGGGCTCCAGTGCAGTCCTGTTCCTCGAGATCTGGTCTTTGGTGGCAATGAAACAACTCACTCCCTGCTTCTCAAACCATCATTAGGCTTCAGAGTGAACAGCAGAGAGGCACAGCACTGCCTACAGAGAACAGGCACCTCTGCTGAGCCAAGCTGCTGTGGGGACACGAGGGACTGGAAACGTGGGAGATGATGATTTCTGGAATAAGAGTACCAAGGGGGGGGGTGACGGGGGGGACACACAAGCTCCAGCTCCCTTGGAGGCTCACGGAGCAAACCCCTGTCTCCCAGTAGGCAGAGGGGCTGCAATCACTTCCTTGGGGATGGGACAGGGATGGGCCTCAGGGACCCTTGATGGCAAACACTGGGGTGCAAGGAGCCCCCCCTCCGCCACTCACAGGGAGGAGGCCAGGGACCCCCTCAGCAAGGGCACCACATTTCAGTACAGCCCTGGGGTGCTCCAGGGTCCCTTTTCACCCTGCACCAACCTCCCCAACCCTCCCTTTTACCTACCTTTGGCTCCATCCCTGCCCCAGGGAAGACAATGCCAGGCTGTCGTCTCCTAGTCATGTCCTCTGGCCAGGGTTCCCGGGTGACACAGCCCCTGGCACTGCAGCTGGGGCAATATTTAACCACTGCTGTTTGCTATTCCACTTTTAAGAAAATAATAAAAAAAAAAACAAACCCAACCAAACCAAAACAGAAAACAAACCCAAAACAAACCAAAACACAAAGCCAGAAGGGAATCAGCAACGCAGCAGCTGCTGCTTTTCCAGTGTGCCCAGTACTCAGCACTGGTGTGCCAGTCCCTCCTCACTGCCCCATCACTTGATAGCAGTGACTTTCTCCTACCTGGGGAAACTGAGGCAGGGGGACCCCCTGAGCAGCACCCACTGCCCTGGGAGCCCACACACCATGGGGGACAGGGGAACAGGTTCTGCCACCACCCTCCCTCCCCTCCCAGCACCCATCCCAGCTGGTTTTGGACACCCTGCCCTGTCCAGGGCACCCATGCCAGTTTTTGGGGTGCCACTTGCTACAACACAGCCCCACACAGTCCCCAGGGAGTCACGGGGGCCCCCAGTGGACCCCCAGCCTTGGTGGGAACCTGGCGCCTTCAAAGCACTGCCGAGCGCCAGCTCATTAATCCCCCAGTAATGACCTCGTTATTCCTAACGAGGCAGAGCGGATCAAGGGAGCTGAGCTAAGAGGATTTTCTGACGGGGGTTTTGGGGCTGGGGGAAACACAGGTGGCAGAGGAGGGGAAGACAAAAGGGATAAGGACATGCACCTCGTCCTGGGAGGCAAGCGGTGGGATGTCCACCCTCCAGCCCACACCTTAGGCTCCCCCATTTCAGCAGCTCTGCCCCACAGTGGGTACCCAGCCTGATGCAACTGCAGAGAAACCTTAGCAGCCTGCACCCCAGAAGAGCCCAGCCTGGGCCTGGGAGGTGGCAGAGAAGCAGGGAGCACCCCGATACTTTGAGAAGGAG
Source organism: Corythornis vintsioides (assembly GCA_025447755.1). NCBI lineage: Eukaryota > Metazoa > Chordata > Aves > Coraciiformes > Alcedinidae > Corythornis > Corythornis vintsioides. The sequence goes on from JAOEGS010010954.1 coordinate 7,990, forward strand.
AAATACACCACATAAGCCCAACCCTCATACAAGACACCAGAGAAGCTCAGCAGATCCCAAAGCAGAGCCACCACCTTCCACTGCACGCAGACCACTTTATTAATCACAGCCAATCCAGCTCAATCCCCTCCTCTCTGCCTCACGGGCCAGCTCCAGCCTCGCAGGACCCCCCACCTTGGGGGAAGACCCCCCCCCGCCATACCAGGGAGCAGCACCCAGGGAAAGGTGCTGGGGCCAGAGCCCCTCAGCAGGGAGAGGGGCACAGCCCCTGGCACAGCACCACAGGGCTGCAGCAGCCAGAGGCAGAAGCAGAAAGAGCCGGGGGTGAGCAGGGCACCCCACCCAGAGCCTTGCAATCAAAGCCAGTCCCCTGGGGACAGGGGAGAGAAGGCAGCGCCGTGACCCCCTCACCCCAGATGTCCCCACGTAAGGGATCCCTTCACAGGACAGGTGCCTGCTGATGGACAGAGAGATGAACGGGTCCAGGCTGGTGGCACCCGCTCAGTCCCAGCGGACCTTGATGGGGGTGAAGGTCCAGAGGTCGGGGTGGCCCATGTGCAGCAGGGCGCTGCAGGGTGATGTGCTCCAGCGGAACGGGGGGACGTCGTCCCAGGCAGGACCGCTGGCAGCCACCAGCCCGAAGGTGGGGGCCATGCCTGAGGAGGTGACCTGGTGCCAAGTTTGGGGTTGAGAGAAGAAACAGGGGTGTAAGTCAGCAACACAGGGACAATACAGCTCGGGGGGGGGGGGTGCACCCCCAAAAAGGGGACAAGCAGCCCCCCAAACCCCCGAGCTGGACTGCCCTGACTCCCCACCTTCATGTCGGTGCCACCATGGCAGCGCTGGCGCAGGGCAGGGAAGGGGTAGGTGCCGTTGGGGGGGTTGAGGTCGGAGCGGGCAGAGATGGCATTCTCCGCATTCTGGGGGGGGTCGCAGCCCCTGCACCGTGACAGTGGGTCCTGCAGGTAGTTGTTGGATCTGCAAAGTGGCCAAGAAAGAGTTGTGGTGATGAAAAAAAAAGACCAACATAAAAATCACCCCCGAGTGTTTGCAGAACTCTGAGAGGGGGGACAGTGACGAGCAGCCAGGTTTGGAGGGGGGTCCTCAGCACCCACCTCATCAGGCGGATCATGGAGTCCAGGTCGTGGACCAGCGTCTGGTTCCGGCGGAAGATCTGGGCGCGCGGGTTCTTGTCGTAGGTGAACCAGTCGCCATATTTCTTGACCAGCTCTGGGGTCCCGCTAGCATTGAAGATCTCCTCAAAGTATCTGGGTGGGGGAAGCCAGCAGGTTGGCAACCAGCAGCCAGGGGGCAAGGCCAGTATAGGCTGCCCCCCCGAAGGGTCATCAATGGGGTGGGATGACAGGTGGCTCACGGCAGGTTGTAGCTGGCCCAGTAGCCCTGCTGGTACAGCAGCTCTGTCTGATCAGCCACCACCACCAGGCCCCTGAGCCGGGAGAAGAGCACACGGCAAAGAAAAATTGAGCAGGGATAGTTGGGGGTTAAAGGGGGCAGCCCAGGTTGGCATCCCTGCTGCTGGGTGCCCACCCTAGCTAGGGGTGCTGGTTCCCCACCACCCTGGAGAGCATCAGCATCCCCATTGCCCAGCTGCCCCCTAGGCTAGGGAGAGACCCCTCAGGGCTTCCCCGGCCCTACAGGGACAGGAGAGGAGCTGCTTCTGCCACAGCCCTGTGCAGAGGCTGGTGCTCAGGGTGTGGTGAAAGGGGCACTCACGGGATCTGCTCCAGCACGGTCAGCAGGCCCTGCGGTGGGCTTGCTCTGCCCGGCGTGAAGACCTTGTAGTCCACCAGCATCCACTGGTTGTTGTACCTGGCAGGGGGGAAGCATTTCTCTGTCAACCAGCCTCTCTCCAGGGACATCCCTCTGTCCAAGACCGACCCCTGGACACCCCCCATGCCACTCACGTGCCGCTGTTGAACTGTCGGAAGATGGTGGCCCACTCGGCACCGCTGCGAGCCAAGCGGTTGGCCACGAGGTTCCTCAGCCACTCCAGGACACTGCCCCGTGGGTCCAGGTACTTCCAGCGTGCCGGGTTGTTGTTCCCGATGGTGGTTTCCAGTGCTACCTGCAAGGAGGGGAGCAATGGAGAGGGCAGTGGAGTTGGAGAGGGGTCCCCGAGGAGCAGAGCCCCACTCACCAGCCCGCTGCTGAGGATATAGAAGTCATCCCCGGAGAAGATGGTGCCAGGGTAGGAGGAAAACACCTGGATGCTCCCAGGGATCTGAGTTTTGCCTGGAAGGGGGAGATGAGAAAGCAGGGAGTGTCAGAAGCAGGGTGTCAGATGCAGCCTGCCCCCCCTCCCCCCCAGCCCCACTCACCGCCGGCCAAGACGCGGAAGGGCAGCGTGTACTTCTTGATGATGCGCAGCATGGTCTGGTAGGGGGCCCAGGTGTCGTGGGCAACCAGGAGATCCCGGTAGCCTGGCAGAAGCTTCAGGAGGGCAGAGCAAGAACCTGAGCCCAGGACTCGGCGGGAGGAGGAGCGATTCAGGGCAGACTCCAGGTCCTCCAGGTCACCCCCCAACTGCAGCAAACTGGGGGGGGGAAGAGAGATGTGGGGTATCAGCTGAGGGACACCCAGCCCAGGAGCTGAGCTGGCTCAGAGCTCTCTGTCCAGACCAGAGGGTGTTTCTCCATCTCACCCCAGTGCAGGTGCTGCTGCCAGGAGCACCCTGGCAGCCTGAGCAGGGAGAGAAGGGTGGGCACAGCAGCAGGGAAACTGAGACAGCAGGCTTGGTGGGGGATGACCCACCACCAGCCCATAGTGCTGGGGAAGATGAGAACCTGCTTTGGCTCCATCCTAGTTAGAATTGGGTATCCCTGGACATCCAGAGATCATCACAACAGCCACTCCCAGCAGCACCCCTGGCCCCAGGGTGACCACCTGCAACTCCCCAACACCTCCCAGAAAGAGCTTACAGGAAGCCAAAGGGTGACAGGGTGAACCTGCCCTGGGGGAAGTCCAGGTGCCCGTTGTAACTGTCTTCCAGCCCCTTCAGCTGCAGCAGGGCCAGGCGCACCTGCAGGGACAGGGGACAGAGATGGCACTCAGCTCCCACAAGGAACAGGGGACAGGGATTCGGGGGGTGTGTCCTCCTAAGGGACACAACCGATCTGGTGGGTCAGCTTAGGAGGAGGTGCAGGGGAAAGAGTCACTGTCAGTGGGGCTGTGACTCAGCACCAGTGGCCTGGAGAGGACCAAGCCACTCCTGGTGCACTCCAAGAGCAGCACGTGAAGCTCCAGCAGGGAGGAAGCCTCAAATCAAGGAGGTTTCACGGTGGCCACGTCCCCCTCATGCTGCCTGGAGCCTGGCCAGGACCCCCAAGCATCCGTCACTCCCCTGTCCCCTCCTCTTGATTAAATCCCCCGTAAACCCAGGGGGGTTCCTCCTAGGCAGAGGTGCCCCATCCTCACCTGGTGCCAGTATTCAGGGTCCTGCCCCTTTCCCATCTGCTCCTCCATCCAGCCTAGGTTGGCCTCCAGGTAGCTCCGCAGCTTCTCACAGTACTCGCTCTGGTACTTGAAGGGGCCGCAGTAGCCCACCATGGTGTTCATCCAGTGCATGTACATCAGCTGCGGGACACGGAGTGGGGGTGGTCACCAGTGGGGGGGGCCAGCTCAGGACAGGGAAGGGACCATGTCGTGCCCCTCAAGGACCCTAGATTGGGAGGGGTGGGGGTGTCACCCCTTACCTGCTCAGAGACGGCGGCCTCGGCAAGCCCGGCAGCGTAGGCTTGAAGGCTGTCGTTGTACGAGGCGTTGGTGGCCACCTCCAGGAAAGCCCAGCTGGGGGGGGGTACACGGACATGGGTGGGACATGGATGGACACAGGTGGGTCACAGACACGGAGGGTGAAGGACACGGAGGAACATGGCCAAGGATGGGGGACACGCGGATGAGAAAGAGGGACACACGGATAGGGATTGGTCATGGACACAGGAAGGGCACGGACACAGGCAGGGCACGGACGCGGGCGGGTCACGGACACAGGGGGGACGGGACACCCCACCCCCGCCGGGCCGGGCCGTACCCGGCGGTGGGGATGCGGTCATCCAGACTGGCCCAGGCGACGGCGGCGGGTTGGCGGCCGGGCAGGACGCGGAGCCTCCCCGAACCCGGCTCCAGCAGCACCGAGACGTTGCGGGACAGCGGCGGGGAGGCTGCGGCGAGGGCTACCCCGGCCATGGCGGAGACCAGCGCGGCCCCCACTACGGCCAGTAGCGCCCGCTGAGCCGCCATGGCGGGGAGCGAGGGGCGGGACGAGTGCGGGGCGTGGCCAAGGAGAGATGTGGCGGGGCCACGGCGCCATGGCGGGCTTGGGGGCGGGATCGAGGGGGCGGGACCATGGAGTGACGCTAGGAAGCCACGCCCCCGGCAGAATGGGTTGCGGGAGGGGGTGGTGTCCCGCAGCCGGGCCAATAAACACCCGCGGTGCCCCCCATCCTGACCCCAGCCACTCAATCCCACGCACGCATCCACGCTCCACCCGACAGCCCCCGCACACACAGCCCCCCAGCCATCCCTCCCTACTGGGGACGGCACGCGGAGCTCTCATCGTGAAGAACCGGCCCCATGTCCCCCTGGAGGTCCTACCCCTGCCCGTGAGGTGGGGCTCAGTGACAGCTCGACACCGGGGAGGGGGAGTGGACCCCTGGGTGTTTCGGATGTGGGGTGACACAGAAGATGCTGGTGCCCAGCCTGGCTGCAGCCCTGGCCTTGTACAATCTGGGCTGGCGCCTGTTTACTGCCCTCCTGCTCCTCCAGCGGGCAAAGTCCCTCGAGGCTCGGGGTGTCCCAGCAGGGCGGGGGCAGAGGGCCTAGTGTCACCTGCCTGTGCTGACAATATCACCACGGGGTCCATAAAGTGCCCACAGACTCACCCTAGATGTCCCCTGCTTGCTGTTGCCCAGCACCACCACAGCAGTCTGCCTGAGGCCTGATGCACTCTGATACCTACCACAACAGGGTAGCACGGAGGAGGGACAGAGCTTGAACCCAGAACCCCCAGCCTATGCTCAACTGGGACACCCAGTGGGCGCTGGGGGTGAGGGGGCTTGGCCAAGAGCCACCACAGGGTGGGGATGCTGCTGAGGTGCATCCCCGTTCCCAGCTGGGACCGGTAATGCCCTTTATTGGATCAGCCTGGGAGCTGGAAAAGGTGCCACATGCCTGGGGCTATTCTGGGCAGGGCAGCACCCCAAAGGCACTGCTTGTGCACGTGGCATGGCCCAGAACATCCCACCAGCTTCTAGCTGCTGCTGCCTGATTTTCCAGTACTGCCCAGTGCTCACACATCCCTGCTGACCTGCCTGATGCTGTATGAGGTCACAACAGCCACCCAGGCACAGCCACACACCAAGATGTGGGTGCAGACACCAAGGGGGGAGGAGCACAGCACACCCACCACCTGCATGAGCAGGGACCTGAACCACCAAAATTTGACATAAAACCAGGAAAAAAACCCCAAACCAACAATTGAGCAGAAAGCAGCACTATCCTATGGGTTTGGAGGTGATGCCTGGGGTAGCTTGGCAGGGCCAAGGATTGCATCCAGTGGGTGCCACTGGTCTTTGGTGCCAAGATGGACCTAGGCTTCTGCTGGACATTCTCCAAGCTGGGCTCTGCCTTTGAGGGTCTTTATTTCCTTCCTTTCCCTGATCCCTGGGGAGAAGCACAGCATGTGACTTTCTTTGGTGAGAAACTGAACAGGGTGGGAAACTAACCCTTTAATCCCATAAACTCTTAGGGCTGCACTGGAAGTCCCACTCCCCTTGTCAGTGCCTGTTGTGAGGGGGCAGCCTGTGGCCTCCTCCCCCCAAGAACCATGCAGAGGGGCTTGAAGGAGTGCAGCTGGGGTTTGGGGCAGCAGGGGGTCGTAGGGCAGGGTACTGTGGCAGTATCTTGGTGAGCAGAAGGACACCGGCAGCAGCAGCAGCAGCGACCCCTCTGTGGGGTGCGAGGCCAGTGGCACGGGGTCCTGTGCAGCTCCGTGCACCGCAGCCCCTCGCAGGTGCCTTACCACGGGGGACCCCCCGTTGCTCCGTCCGGGCCAACATCGGGGCCGCGCCTGCGATGAGCTCGTCCGGTCTCAGAGGGTCACCAGAAACGGGGTGAGGTGGGTGCAGCGCCCGGGGTGGGTGTCCAGCCACCTCTGCCCCTGCCGCAGCCCGCGGGCACCGGGATAAGGGGGACGGGGTAGAGAGCGGGGGTGGTGCGGGGGGGACGGGGCAGAGGTCTCCCCGAGTCTCCCGCGACACCCTGACAGGCACGCATACAAAACCGTCGCTGTCGCTTTAAGAGCGGAGGGTGGCGGCACCTTTAAGACGCGGGGGGGCGGG
>JAOEGS010010955.1:8254-31239 GCA_025447755.1 Corythornis vintsioides
AATGCAAGTAGAATTTGTTAGCATAAAGATTCAATTTAAAAGAAGTGCTGGGAGGTTTAGAATCATTAAAGTTGTAAATTATCTTCAAGATCATCAAGTCCAACCATCTACTGAATATTTTCAGGAACACTAAACCATGTCCTGAAGTGCCACATCTAGAGATGTTTTAAACACACCTTCAGGGATGGTGATTCCAGCACCCCCCTGGGCAGCCTGTACCAATGCCTCACCACTCTCCCAGTAAATAAATTTTTCCTCATATCCAATCTATGCTTCCCCTGGTGCAACTTAAGCCCATTTCTTCTTGTCCCATCACTAGTCACCTGGGAGAAGAGACCAACACCCACTTCACTACAATATCCTTCCAGGTAGTTGTAGAAAGCAATATGGTCCAAAAATACATTGCCCTTCTCTGAACTTGCTCCAGTGCAAGTTCAGAACTCAACAAAACTGAGACTTTCTCCTTTGCCACTGTGGCTGCCCAGTCACAATGACCACAGATGAAACTGTGAGAAGGAAAATTAAATTGAAGCTCCCCAACAATCAGTGGAATTCAATGGCCAAGGAAGCCTCAGGCAATGAATGTCTTAGAATAAAAAGTATTACTTATTAAAAAATCTCTAAATAGTTTCTATTAGCATTAGATTGGATTTTCTGATAGCACAGCAGAAATTCTGGCTACAAAAAAATGAAACTTGAAACTCCTTCTGCCTGATAATTTTAATCAAAAATAGAGCTGAGCCTGAACCTGTGTTAGACTGCAATGATGCTGTTGGAAATAAGCTGTCTGTCTCCCATGGAAGGCCTGCAAGCTTCTTTTTTGTTAAGGCTTTGTGAAGCCTTAGAGTCTTATCTGAGCCTGGATGACTGGGCAGCATCCCAAAAATAGCTTCTCACATCTTTAGCTTTATGGGGAGCTTCATCCCTTCCTCCTGCTGAGGCCACAATATCCTCTGCAGTTGTTACCTGCTGGTGGTGTTATTACAGCCTCCTGTTTCTGAAGCTGAGTGGAAGACAATGTGGCAGCTCCAGCTGCAGCAGAAGGAGGTTATCTATCTACCTTGTGCCTGTCTTAGATCACTGGAATCACTTCAGGGCTCGGGTCCTTCTTTCAGTTCCAGGTAATTCCTGATACCTTTGGTGCATGAAGTCCTGCTGCAGTTGCAAACCACTAAATCTCAGAATAAAACCTTTGGGATCTAGGAACAAAACTTTTTTTAAGGTAATCCAGTACTGGGAAAATGTTTCCATGAACATCAGGTGAATACAGCATCTGAACATCTTTAGAAAATGAAGGAAATCTTACACCTGGAGGAAACTTTTCATCTGAAGCACTACTTGCTTTACTTTCAAACTCTTCCATCTGCCTTTTTAAAAACCACAAAGCACAGCTTTGCTCCAAAAAAGGCAGAAATTCTAGATACTGCAGAGATTCACCAGTTATTTCACTGGAGCTGCAGACCAATGTAATCATTCTTACTAAATAAACTCACTTGACCAATGTAATTTCTGATGCATTATCTTCACAGCAGCAGGCTTCAAGCTTAATCAGGTACCAACTTTCACCACACTGCCAGCATAAAACTATCAGGAAAATACACAGCCAGAGTAAACTCTGTATCATATGCTCTGCCAAATTAGGCAGAAAAGCAATCCCATGCCCAGGCCTGATTTACATTCAAATTTCACTGCTGGATAACAGCAGTGTGCACAGTTTCAACAGGAATGCCTGTGGAACTAACTCCTACCTTGCAATAGTTTATTTTTTCATCACAGTGTGTGTACTCAGATGTTTGCAGGGATGTAAAGAACACATCCTTTAAATCAAGTGTTTGAAGGAAAGAGAAAAAGTGCTGTATGACCATATGCAGCCTTCTCCATTTGAATTTTGTAAGAGCAACCTCTATATCTGAGTATCTATCACTCAGTCACTGATATGATTGCTCTTTACCTCTCTCCTTGATAACCCCCTGAGGCACTGTGATTCAAGGGTCTGTATTAACTGAGCATTGGAGGTCTTCAGGTTACTTCTATCATTGTTAAATTACATACAGTACCAGTTCTTTGTAGTTGATTAGGTTGAGCTTTGCAATAAGACCTGAAGATGTGTAAAAGTGAGCAATACTCTCCTCAAACTGCTAGGCAGAAATAAAGCCTGAAAAAAACATCAAAAAGAAATCTGCAAATTTGTCAAAAAAAAAAGAAGCAAAAACTGAAAAACTAAAAAAAAACCAAGCAAAAAATAAACACAAAACAAACAAACAAACAAACAACAACAACAACAACAACAACAATAATAATAATAATAATAAAACACCAAAACCAAACAACAAACCAAACAGAAAACCAGGAAATGTCTGTGACAAAACAGACATATGGGAGCTCCAGTTCTTCCATAGTCTTAAAGAAGTCTGGGCAAAGAATTCAACTTCTTGTAGGGTGGAGTTTTATCAATTTATTTTAATGTGTGAAAGCTGGGCTGGTCCCACTGAGTTCTTCTCACCTAAAAGCCACTCATAGAAAAGGCTCCCCCTGAATAAATATATAACAAAAAAGATGGCTCATAGAAGAATGAGTAGAGTATATTTACTGATAGCTGTGAATTCTTGATGTTCAGATAGGGTAGAAATATACATGTGCACAGAGGTGAAAATTACTATGGGTTTCTTAAAAGAAATGTTACTATAGAATACTTAAGTTTGTTACTGTAGCTAAAGGATATTTAAAGTTTATGGGTCAATTCACACTACTTAAAAAAAATAATCTAAATTATGTGTTTCAAAATGTTCACTTCAACAGATAAAGTACTGTTTTAACTTCCAGATTCTAAATGATGATCTTAAAGCATCTGAGGTGAGCTTAAGAAAAGGGCTGTACCATCATACAGGTCTTGCTCATCTTCCAAAGTACTGGAATAAAGACAAATAGAAAAGTTTGGTTGGGTGAGCTCAGTTCTCTGTTATTCCTTCAGCAGAGAGAGTCCAGAACCCTTCAAGAGGTAATTCAAAATGGCAAAAGTAACATTTTTCTTTACCTCTACCTGGCAAATTTTCAGAGAGATGCATTTACTGAATGGAAACTTCCCCCTGGACTCTGGCTGTCTGTTAGTATGAGTAATGAGCAGTTCATCCATCATTGGGGTTAGGAAATTTTCCATTTCATCCTCTTTCCTTTTTAAGTGCATGATTTAATTCACAGTACATAAACATTTAAGTAGAAAACTTGGAAAAGCAAAAGCATGCCCAGTAGTTTGATCCCACAGACAGGTGGAGAAACTCTAAAAAACCCTCCTGCCCAGTGTTTGTTAACAACATCTAATCTCTGAATTTCTGTGCCTAATTTACATTCATTTCCTTTTCATTTTTCCCCTCCACACTTAGAGATTTCTCCCTTGGCACTGCTTGGAGCTAGACCTGCTCCATACTTCAGAAGATATTTGTTCCTGGGACAAAGATGAGCTCTGGGAGAGGATGCTTTATCCTACATATATACCAATATTATATATATAAATATATACCTATATAATTTATACCTAAAACTTGGTATCTCCCACCTTCTGTCCTACTGCAGACTCCTTTGTACCCTGAGAAATGTCATTTTGGGGATGCTGAGTTATGAGAGGCAGGTGAGTGCCCAGGGAAGAAGTGGTATTTGAACATCCAGTATTTATCACAGTGCAGAGCAACTGTCTCCCTGTTGCAGGATGCCTGAGATATTTCTAGATTTCTCATTTTAAGGTTTTCCTCTTGCTCCTTAGGGCCAAGGCTGTGGCATCTCAGCACACAGGAGGGCCTTTGGATGACAACACTGCAGTGACCACGTGGCCAGGTACTCTTTCACTGCTGGGAAAAGCAGCAGATTTTACAGTTCAGCAGAGAAGGGCCATTCTCATACCTCTGAGACATGTCAGGAAATCCCTTTTAGTCAGAGAGAGTTTTCAGGCACCTTTTCTGGCTTTTGCTTTCCCTCCTCAAAGGTTAGTGACCTCATTCTACAGACACTGAACTTGGGGCAGATGGGGGTCAGTCTTGCTCTGCAATTCCACAATCTGAGGAGCTTTTAGTGGACTTCAAGTGACTGTCTTAGCTTAGCCTGCAGCTAAACATGTGGCTATCCTCAGTGAGCCATGATATGCTTTCTGCCATCCTTAGTCTGATTTTTTACCCCAAAATCTTGCCACAGAGCTGGTTGCTTACCTGGTGCAAGTAGAGGGCAGTGGCAGCAAGAGCCCTGAACTGCAGGCTGAGCTGTGAGGCAGAGCAAAGCAACACATTCTCAGGGAATGCTCACTGAGCCAAGAACATTTTAAACCTCCTCCACCATCACCTTTCCCTAAAACTGAGATTATTAATGAGTCACACTTACATTCATATTCCTTAGAGCTCTGCTTTGGAGAGAAACAATAGCCAGGTCTCCCTCTCTTTCTTCCTGGGTGGGCAAGAAGCATAATGCTAAAGCATTATCACATCAACTGCTGGGCTAAGAAGCTTGACCCAGAGCCCTGTGCCAGTGAATTATTTTCCCCTGACATATGTCTCGAGGCTGAAGGATTTGAACACTTAATTGGTGCATTTTCTGCAAGGCTTTAAAGGCTTGGCAAGGTGAGATTCCTGCTAATCAGTGATACAGCTGGGAAACAGCTCCTGCTGTGCATCAGCAGCAGCCTCCACCTACAAGAGTTTCTTGATCTCCTGGAGCTTAAGGGACTGTGTTATTTGAAGGTGTTAAAATAATTTCTAAATGAAGTTGGCTAAAGATTGTGTTTCAAACATCCTCCATAATTTGTGTTCACTGAGACATGGAACAGCCCAGACCTGTTAATATATGTGAAAACATCCCATTATCTCTCTCACATTATTATGGTGAGGTGGCCTTTGTTAACCAAGAAAACAAAACAAAACAAACACAACTGTAACTTCTGCCTTTTCCCACAACAGTTACCTTAGTCCTGCTCTAAAAGCAGGCACTCACAAAACAAACATCTTTACAATATTGTTTTCTCACTGAAACTATCAAACTTCTCCCCAGATACCTCCATCCTAAAGATGGGTCATTTGGTGAGAAATCTGGGAGATGAAATCTTCATTCATTATCACATCCCTGGAAAGCAATTATTCAGAGCATTCACTTTCCATTTTGGTCCTGCCATTTTACTGTACTTACTCTTCTGACCTGCAAAGCAATTTCTGTAATAATTTCTCTGCAAAGAGTTCTCTAAATAAACTACATTAGTTCCATCCTTGCTGATTTAGCAGCTCTGTCATGTCAGCAACCCTGTAAACTCACTCTTCACTGAGTTCCTGGGATCTGGCAGGAGTTCTACACATGAAGGATTTGCAGGATGTACAAATTATTGTTGCTACTCAGTTTTTCCAATGAAAAATATTTTTTACATTGATTCAGTCAAAATGATCTTTTTCTAGAGAGGACAATAAAAATGAATAGAGCAGTCACTGTACCCATCAGAGAGAAGAAATTCTCCCTTGATGACAGCTGTACCCAACCACAAACTTAACAACTATTCTTACAAGTGAAAGATGTTGTTTGCACAGGGCACACCCTTGCATTCACACTCACACACAGAGAAATAAAACTGATACACTCTCAAAGTATTAGGGCTGCTTTGGAAGACATTCTGCAAATATTTGTAATTAAATGAAGTAAATGGATTTAATTCTATTAAACATGTAAGCACAGAAGACAGAAGCAGAGGTTGGAAATGTTCAGGGAATGCATGTTTAGATCCCTAATCCACAAAAGCTAAGTATAAATGTAATTTTAATCTTTTTGTTTGGTTGTTTGGTTGTGTTTTATTTCATTAGTTTCTTCTTCCCTCTTCTAAACACACGTGGAATTTGGAAGATGGTACAAAATTCCTCTGTCCTTTTTCTCCACTCACCTTCACTGACTAACAGTTCTATTTTATAAGATTTACAGACTTCAGGCCTGTTTTTGGTCCATCAAGTAGGAGTTCTGTGCCAGTCAAAATAAGATGATCCTCTTCTCCAACAAAGACCATCCCTGTCAGAGATAACTCTGCTCCTCTTTCACTCCCTGTTTACACGAACATCTCCTGCAGCTTTGCAGCACCCCTCTCAAATCTGTAAATGACAAAGACCTTCAAACAAAACCAGGCTCAGCTTCTCAAAATATCTTTGACAACTTAATTAACTTTGCACACTGGCATCTCGAGACTGTCAATTGTGATGTAGTTCAAAGATCAATTAAAAGATCCCTTCTTTTTCTCTGCATATGGGAAAGTAGTCTTACACTAGCAAATACCAATTTACACTCATTAAGTTCTGTGAATAAGCCTGCTGACACACTGGGGGTCCCATTGAGCCATGCTCTTCACAAATACAGTAGGTGCAGTGTTTACCCATTGCTTAACTGTGCTGAATAAGCTCTTTGACAAATAAAAGCATTCTTGCTGGCCCCAGTTATCAGAAGGTGCACTGTGTGCACTCTGCTGCAGTCATTCTCTGAGCTTTGTTATCACCCCACCAAACAATTCCAGTGTTTAGGACTAAATCCCCCTGTGCAGCAGCAGTGGAAAACCACTGGTGGCAATGGCTGTAACTCCAGCAGAGCTTTCGTTCCTGGGTGACTTGGTCTAGGTGCCCCTGCTCAGACAGGGGGGTTGGACTAGATGATCTTCTAGGTCCCTTCCAACCCCTAATATCTATGAATCTATGAATCCCACCAACCCTTAGTTTGACCATTTTTCTGCTCTTACATTTTGGGTCATAAAAGTTGAGAGTTTCCTGCCAGGGCAGTCATTAAATCCTCAGCTGCTCCCCTGGCACAGGCAGGTGCTGCCTGGGTGGAAAGTGTTTGTGAGAAGTGAACATCCTTCTCTGTTTGTGCAACTCCTTAGAGTGGCTCCCATGCCACATTCTGTGCCATAAAAATCATGTGCCTTTTCCTGACAGCTGGTTTTTGTCACACTGAGGTTCATTTCTATTCCAAAGTACAGAGATGGCAGTAAATTTAGTCTTTTAGATCCCCCCTTGATTTACATTATTTTATATTTATTAGTGCCTTTGGGATATAGAGAGAAACTGAGGACATCAGTGGTGACATTTGGGAGGTTCATGTGCTTGGGACCATGGATGTGTGTAAAATCTATTGTCCAGCTGAGGGTTTCATGTTGCTTGTGTCACAGGCTGCCAACACATCACTGACAGTTCAGTTTGCTACACTGTGCTAAGTCCTGCATTCTCTTCTCACTCATCCCACTCTCTGCCAGAGGCTATGAATATAGAACAAAGCCTGAGCAGGACAGCAGATGAAGTTTGGGAGACAGAGGAAAGAAATCAGAAAGAAGATTTTTGCCAGCACTGTACTTAACAGCCTTTTTCCCACAGGCATTATAAATTTTGTGTGAGTGCCTAAAGCTGAACGAGATGGTAATTGTGTAATTCCCAAAGCTTTTCCATTCATCTGTTTAATGGTGTACAAACAAACACACACATGTGTCTATACAGATGAATATATAGATATATAGAGACACATATGTATGTGTGTGTTCACCAACTTGGCTATATATAAAATGAAAATGTGGAAGAATTCTCCAGTGGTGTGATGGGATAAATGAGATAAATGGGATAAATGGTGGTGCTCACAAAAAAATCATATATCTTTACTGCACAGAGTGCTCAGTATCTTTCATTTAAGCAGTAGCAATATTATTTGGAAACATTTTAAGAAAGGGAAGAAGGGAAATTCTATTTATTTTTTTTATGTTTCTCTGTAAAACCTTAAATATCAAGGATCTAACTATATGAGGTCAAAGAGCTTCTAACAATGATCTAAACCAGATTTTAATGTACCTTAAAAAGTTAGACTGAAACAACAGCTAAAAAAAAAAGATCTCTTCAGAGCTGCACGTTGTCAGACTTTATTGTTGTCATGTGTAATTAAAACAGACATGCTCCATAATAATTTATTAGTATTTGTTCATGGTTTAATTGGGATTTTTACTGTTTGAAAACATTGTTTTGGCTGATAGATCTATAAGCAATAAAAGAATTGCCCAAAAGAGTCCTCTTGGGAGTGTCAAAAGAAGTCAGTTTTCACCAACCATTGACAGAATAATACAATTTCATGGAGTCTATTTTTCTTTTTTTCAGAATGCTTCATTCCAAATGATAAGAGAAATGGTTATGTGAGTGTAGTAGGACATCTGCACTTTGTAAAACATTAGTCAAAACCATCCAAATGAAAGACCTGCAAGTTTTCAAGCTTTTTGGCTCCAAGCTTTCCAGGTCTTTCAAGATGTTGTGAAATGGTAAACATACATCCCATACAGGACACTAGAGCCCTCTGCCTAGGCTAGGGCTAGGACTGCAGATCCTGTAATTTTGGGTACCCATATCAGAAAGTTCCTGATATTTTGAAAGTTCTGTTGTGTTGGGTGGTTTTTTGGGGGGAGTGGAGGTGTTTGCTTTTGTTAAAGGACTCTCTCTGTACATCTATATATTATTATATATTATATATACTTCCAATAATATATTATATTATGGGCAGTAAACTTGGCAACAGCTTTGAAGAAGGCCAGTTTCCTGTATTATCTGCCTTGATGGTGGAGCTGGGCCACAGGCATCCCCTGATGCCAAAGCTGAAACATCCCCTGCTGCCTCCTCCAGAGCCAGATGACACTGAGACCCACTCAGACCACCCCTGAAAAAAGGGAATGGGCTGCAGGAAAGCTGCTGTATCTGTGGGTTTTATTACTTCTACTCATGGAGGACAAAAACATTTCATATTTAACATTTCCTATATGTTCAAAAGCAGTGCTGTTACAGCAGTACAAGAAGGGCAAGGGACTGACCTCACAGCTGGCTTTAAAGACAAGCAGCCAGGCAGCTCTCACTACCCTACATGATAGCTTTCCTCTTCTGCACAGCAGAACAAGTCACCCAGTGTGCAGATGGGAGGAGCTCACCTGAGCTGAATTCTGCCTCTTTCTGGCACAAACAGGCTGTGCTTTGTGCAGGTTTCTGTTCAAAAGCAGGAGATAGAACATTTGAGACAAAAATCAAAATAAAAATGCATTTCTAACTGATTGCCCTATTAAAATGTACAATGGAAAAGAAAATCTGATTTTTTTTTTAACAACATGCAAATGCTGAGATAATCCAAAGCTGTGTGGAAACCTAGATACATCAGCCATTGGATATACAGTATTTCTTCTGAGTCTTTGCACACACAGAATTTTCTTGCAGCTATAAAACAAAGGTCCTGGGAAGACAGAACTTTCAACCAACCACATTTTGTTGGGGGAAATCAAATTCTTTAAAGGGATTTCTCTATTTTGTTTTCTTTAAGCAATCTGAACCAATCTTCTAAAGTCACACTTGAATAAAATATTCTCAAAAGGGATAATATTTTTTAATTTATTTTCATCCTGCAAAACAAAGAGTTCTGCTCCTCTCAGTGGGAGATGCTCACATGTCACCTGAATGTGTCTGTCACATATCACACAAGGAGAAGATGGGCTTCTGGAACAACCCAAATTAGCTAGATTTTAACAGCCCTAGTTTTCACATCTGCTTTTGTCATTTGTTCCTGATCATATAGCTAGCAAGTGTAGCAGAAGTCATATAAATACTGTTGTTCTACACTGAAGATACTCTGAAATAGAGTCCAACTCTTTGTTTGCCCTCAAAATAAAGTGTGTGATATAATTTCCTTGTCCTTGGGAATAATCAGTTCCTCATTTTTGCATACTGCAAAATCCAGTATTTTCTTGGTCTAACCATAGACAACAGTGGTTACAACAGAAACAGACAAGAGTAGCACTGAGAGGAATGAGACTGGATGAAGTTATATTGTAAATATTGACCCAAGGAGCCTTGATTTTCCCTAAATGATTTTTTTTCTTTTTTTTTTTTTTTTTTCTGATACTGTTATGGAACTTGCAGGTGAAAAATATTTTCCCAAAACAGACTTTCTCCATAGAAGGACTCAGAATCTGGAAGAATGCTGTATGAATACTCTCAGAAACAGGTCATATCCCTCTTGGCAAGTTTTACCACAATCATAGATCAGTGGAATAATGTCTTTAAATTGGAATTAAGATTGAAATGCAGCATCTCAATGACATGAAAAGCATGCTACCATTTTAATCCCTTTCACAGCCAGATAAGGTGTACATAAAGATATCTGGGGATCACTCCAGAAGATATCAGCTTGGTCTTTGAAAGGAAATGTTTCTTTAGAAGAAATAAATCAAGAACTGCTTTTATTATATGTATTAATAATAAATCAAAACCAAAACTCAACAATCCACATAAAAAAGAAAAAAAAAAAGAAACAACTACTGATCAGGGAACACACTTTGGTAAAGGGATGAGGAGGACAGAGGCATTTGGTGTCTGGCAGACTGACACAGACCATCCTATGTTCCTTGTGCAGTGACTTTGAGTCTCACTAAGATGCCCCAGGACCTTGTGTTTGGGTGTGCTGGAGGTGGTTCAGAGCAGGCACTCTACCTCACAGGTCACACTTGGAGCATGCTGATGAAATTCCTCCTGTTTAAGGCTGCTTCTTACAGGAGTGATGGGAGTCTGCATGCATTGATGAGTGCTATATGCATAATACAAAAACCACATAAAGGCTAGAAAATAAAGAAAAATAAAGTAGTCCAGATACACAAATTCAAATTTGAATCTGAGATCAATAACCCTGGTGTTTTGTTTTGATTTCCCCTCTGATTTTTAGTTGAATTGCAGAAGACTTGCAAAAGATCTATACTTCAGTATTTCCATTTGCTGAGAAAAATCCCAGTTAACACCATGAAGGAAAATGCTGAGAGATCATTTCAAGCTTTGCTTTTTCTTTTTAATCCAACAAACCCAGTTTCTCCTAATAGATCTTTTCTAAATGTATACTGAATAGAAATGCTAGTCAACAGGAAGATGGATCTGATGTCACTCTGAGTGTAAGCACAGAATTTTTCCTAAAGACAGAAAGTAAAATCACTTTATCTGTGTGTAATTCTCTGTACACTTTTAGCTTATTTCAAAGAGAAACTAACAGAGTTCCTTATATCTGCTTTTAAAGTGGACTGTTGACAGAATGGTTCTGCTTTACCCTGCTTCTCTTCCAGCTTGTGCATTTATCTCTTCAGCTGTCTGAGGCATGTTGTCTCTCTTTGTTCTCATAAGAATAATCCACTGATTTGCCTTCTTTTCCCCAAAGCATTCATGCAGTGGCATAGACAGACACCCACACAGCATTCATCCCACTGAATGGCACCAGGAGCAGTGCAGTGGGGGAGGCCAGGTCAGCTGGGTGACCCTTGGAGCAGTCAGGCTGACTCTTACCCCAGAGCTCCTGCCTGCTGTCACAGTGCAGTGTAATCACATTTGATAACATCACCCTTTAGACCTTTGCTTTTTGGGGCATGCCAGGGGGTTTACACCTTCTCCTGGGACACAGTCCTCCAGGGATTTTATGTGTACATTTTAACCTGCTTTCCGGGTTCAAAACTCCTGACTTAGCTCATGAAGCCTTTGTTCAGGTGGAAAGAGACTTCAGAAAGAACAGCAGAATCTGAAAGAAGAAAACACTGGGGGAGAAAGCCAGCTGTAAAACTTCAAGGTGCTGACATCTGCAAAGTCATCTGTGCAGACAGACCCCATCTGCAGGGGTCAGTCCTACCCTGATAGACTGGTGCATTTGGAGGGAAAGGACACATGATTTGCTCTGATTTAATCTTTAGATTTGCTGACTTGCTCTCTCATATTTTATTTATTTTTGTGGAGTTCCACTCAGTAAAGAAAGCACCATTATTCAACTTTGAAATCCACCCTGATTGCATTTGTAGACTTCATCAGTTCCAATTTAATGCATTAAAGTTTAAGTTCTTGTCTTGACACCCTTCCTGCAGGTGGCATTTTTCTCAGGGAGCTAGAACAGTGAATTTGAATCCACAAGACTTTCAGTAGATCTTGCTGAACTGGAGGATAGAATACTTTTAAACTTGTGTGAAACTCAAATGGAATTTAAAAAAAAAGGGAATAAATCTGAGGAAAAACCTTAAAAATCCCTCTTGAGTGTATTATGATACTGTTATTCAGAAAATCCTAAGATAGAAAAGACACCAGCAATTTGTCCCTTGCTATTTCTCAACTAAAAAGAAGGTCTGTAGCTTTTCTTCCTTTTGTATTGGAAATCTTAAGAATTTTCACTGTTTAATGAAATTGTCAAAACAAAATCAATTGCTGCACAGTTCTAGAATATGTCTGTGAGCCACTGATATTTCCATGCTCAATGTCAGCATTCTGCTTATAGGCATTTCATTTTAAAAAGATGTTGAATACCTAAAAAAGCAACTTTGAGGTGTGAATGTTGTTTTTTTTTTTTCATGTGTTTTCTGTCTATCCTCATGCTCACAAAATGGCAGAGGAATTTGCACGAGGACAGAGAAAATGTTCAACAATAAATTGTTATTATATAAATATCCTATTCTGTACCTTCCTATCTTACACGTTGCTAAACTACTTGCTTAACCAGAAAATCATTTTGTGTGAAACTTCAGTTGTCTGTTTTTTGAGAAGCAGACAAAGAGAACTTATTTACAAAATCAGCAGTCAAAAATTGGTTCTAATAGTTCAGAGACTGAAACTCAGCACTATAAGTTTCTATAAATATATACATTTACTATAAATATTCCTTAGAAGTTTATAAGGAAATACTGTGGGTTGACCAAAGATAAAATTAATGGGATTACTCTTAGACTTAAAACTAATCAACTGGTAAATATGAAAGTTTTTGATCTAAAAAAAAATAAAAAAGCAAGCCACAACAAACAACACCAACAAAGCACTTGTTGTTAACAGTGCAAAGAGGCATTTTACAGCTTCCTGGTGACTGTGCAATTCTCATTGATGGTATCTGCATCCAGCAGAGCTTTCCTTACATACCTCTTCAGCTTGTCCACAACAGAGACTTCTGCTCACAAATGTCAACACCCTGAGACAAATTTTTTCTCTCCTTTATTTGGCTGCTAGGTTAAAAGATGCCCAGTGTTTCTTCTCTTCTTTGTTACTCCCTAATGCTACTGTTATGTTTCTCTATTAACCTCAAGACAGTTGCTAGTTTATGTCACTGGCACCTGAATCTTGTCTCTCCATTCTCTCCATGCCCTAACTTCTGGCAGAAAAGGAGGAGGAAGGAGAACCCTGCCTGAAAGACAAACTGAGGGGATGAGAAGGACAACAGTTGAAGAAAAAGAGGTAAGAAGCACATTGTGGTGTCAGGGATCAGTCATGACAGTGAAGGTGACTGACATGGAGACTAACATGGGTTAAAATTACCTCTGCTTTGCTTTTCTTTGGTGTGCCATCAAGTTGCTTGCAAAAGGCATCAATCCCACCACCTATTTAGAACTGGCAGAGTTCACTGACATTCAACACAGTGGATCTCTATTTCCAAAAATTCTAATAGCCATGGGTAAAAAAAGCCTGTGTAACATTTGCTTTCCTCATGACCCACTGCAGGATGGCTCACTGTGATGAACAGGCTCAGAACAGCAGTGCTTGACATTTTCTACATCTTGGCCCTTTCACATGTTTTATGTTTGCACAGTTGCAATGAACATTTTCTACTGCCTTTAATCCTGGCTGATAAATGAAGCACAAGTCTCCCTCTAACCTTGGGTATTCTCACAGCTGATCTTGCCTGATATGATCTGCATTTTTCCACAGACTCTGTTGGAGTCTGTCCAATTAGCTCTCCCCAGTTATTGAAGGAGCATTACCATTGACTGATGAATGTTTTTCCTAAAAATTATTAGGCATCCCTGCTTTTTTTACCATTCAATAGTAATAAATATAACTTAACCAGTTTCCCAAGTTGTATAAAATCTATAGAAAAAGGTCAAGAATTGATTTGGAGATCCTACAGCAAAAGGCAACAGAAAATCCTTGGACAAATAAGGATTCTGTCTCACTGTCTGTAAACTGATTTAAATCTAAAGCTATGCAGTCAGTCTGTGTCTCAGTTAAGTATTTATATATGGAAAAGCAGTCTAATTCTGATGTCATATCTGGAATGAGATGAGTGTGAAAAAGCAAATGATAATGCTAGGAAAAAATCCTTTCTTTCTCACATGTCAAAATAATACTTGAGGAACACTTGTGATCTGTGGTTCTCCACATATCTTTCCCCTTCTAGTTATACCCTTTTTAAAGCACCCACTTTACTAATGAAAAAAACCTGCAGATCAAAGCATGACAGTTGACACCAAGAAAACAAAGAGGCAAGGTTACTGGAATGAAACCAAGAAGCAAAACTGATGAAAAGCTTTCAGGCACGGTGTGCTGATGAAAATTGGTGTGCTCTGCATGATTTGCCTAAAAAGGGGATGAAATAGAAGAGAAGCAGAAATGATGAAAACCAAGGGCTGAAGACTCCTGAAGAAAGCAAAAGAAGCTGATGGCTGTAGACTTGGGTTTTATAAGCAGAAAGTCTGTAATGGATTTAGAATTTAATGGAGAAACCACTGACTGTGGCATCAAACCACAAGACAGATGGAGGAGAAAGGATGCTGAGAAAACTTTCTCTTATGGGTAAACTGAAAGTGACCAGGCAGGTGATAGCAAAAAACCTTTTCACCATCAATCTGAATATATCTGGAAGTAAATGGCTGCTTGTTTGTTTGGTTTTTTTACTATTTTTTGAGCCCTAAAAATGTCTGGGCAGCCCACACACTGTGTAAAATTAGCCAGCAGCTAGAATGGGCACTGATTCAACACGTGTAGCTTCAGCTTCTTTTGCTACAGCTCCTACCAACTCCAGAAAGGAATATTGGAAGTTATTATCTTACAATAGGACATATTCCTTGGTAAATCTTGTGCTATCATAGCTTCCTCTGTGTAGGCAGGAAATGCAATTGCATTCCCACATGCTTTGGTGATGAATCTAATATTGGAGGACAGATATTTCTTCCCCCATGCATTTCACTGCAAAACTTCAGTACAGGGAACTAGGATCCCAGGAATCCCAAGTCTTCATGTCATTGATGTAGGCATTAAAATATTGTCTTGCCATCCACCATCTAGCATGTAAAGTGTGTGTGAACAAGCTTTTTTATGCTACCTTAAAAAACTCAAATGAATACAAAAGAATACTACATTACAATAAGGTTTTTTTCAAGAGCAAGAAGCCCATGGAAAGGAAGTAAGGAAGATTTTTATGTTGCAACTGCCTTGAATTCTGTCATGTTCAGACACTGTTGTTCTGTGCTACCTTCTACCTTGCAGGCATCTGTCAGTCAGCACAGCAGACAACATGAATGATGTGAGGATATTGCAATGAGAGTCTGAACATATTTCTGTCTGCATGTTTATGACTTGGAAATGTCCAAGTCATGACTTAAAGAAAGAAAATTTAAAACAGTAATAACTAGAACTTGACATATTGAGAGGATTGCAGGAGGAGAAAACAAGTTTGACATCAAACCACACTGTTTGTACCACAAACATCCAGCTAATAAAGGATGATTCAGTTAAAATGTGAATTCCTCTCCTGTGCAGGCATTCGGTCCTGTTCCAGTTTTCCCCCTCTTAAATAGTGCTCAGTGATTTAGTTATACTTCTGGTAATTAATTTTTTGGAAATTCAAAGCTAGCCAGGAACTGGAGTCAGATTTACTGGTTTTATATAAGACAAGGGCACATTCCCAGGCTGTGGAAAATCCTATTCCCTTTTCTGTCAAAAAGGATTTGACCTTATGATACCCACCTTGGCCAGAAGCAGCCCTGGCTGCCACACTGCTTGCTGGAGGCAGCCCCTCACACACTGGGCTGCTCTTCAAAGCTCCTTGCTTCTGCCTCCTGTGTTCATACTGGACCTGCTGAGGTGCTGATGAATATGCCCTGTCTTTAGGGTGCTTACCCCTCTGACAACACTGTTTGCCCCCTCACTCTCTTGTTGGTATAGCACATTCCCCTGCTTCTGGGGATTTAGCTGCACTTTTCTCCACCCTCCTCCCACCTGGCACCTGTAACACATTTAGAGCCCACCACTCAAGCTGTGCATTGAAAACAATGCAGGTCCAATGGCTTTTCAGGACACTACCTTCTACAATCCTTTTACAGAGACCTTAGGAATAATATGTTGTAAATTATTCCTCTGTATTTGAAATTGACATCACTTGAATAATTTATATACAGCAAGAACATTACTCATGATCCAGAATATTCTAGAACATTAGTCCAATATCTCTTGGGACTTCAAAGCCTTGCCATGTCAACAGGAGCAAAGTATGTCAATATATTTGGTGTCATCCAGACAGGTTCCTTGTCACTACAATGCTTCAAATACCAGGTAGGTACTGAAATTTTGATGACTTCTAGAAGCCACAGTATTTACCTGCCCAGAATCATTTCTGTAAAAGAAATTGTTTTTGTTGTTGTTCATCACACACACTGACATTTCTCATACAGAGAAAATCAAAAGCACAGAATGTGGAGCTAGGGAGTTGTGTTTGGACAAATGGTGGAATTTTTACTTTTGACCAGTCAATCTTAGGCAAAAAGACATTGCACATTAATGCCTACAGAAAGAAATGGAAAAGGAACTTTTCTGAATGGTTAGTATGTAAGATTAGAACTCCTTCTACAGAGGACATTGTAGAATTCTGTCACCTGGCTATTCTTGGGAAAATGTGAGAAAAGTACAATGGGGTGAAGTAAACATTTCCAGAGTCTAAGATGACTGCTGTAGCACAAGTTTTCCACTGCAGAATCAGTGTTGTTTGGATAGCTTGTGGCTCAAGTTATATTTATACAGCCTTGAAATGCAAATTTAGGCAGGCAAGGACAAAAATGCTATGTTTTTCTATTTTGAAAAGTTCAATAATGCATTGCCATTCACTATGACCTGCATTTTACAATAAAATGACAATAATATCTCACATTATTATTAACCTGCTATTTAAACCTCCTGAGATTAATAGCTAAGCTTGTTAAATGAGTGTTCTCTGTTGAAGCTATGCAGACTTTGCCACATAAAAATTATTTTTAAATTTTTTCTTTATTTGGAAAACTAAGAACTATTTCCTTGGCTATTTGTGAGATGAGCTGTACTGGCCCATAGGATGTGATCATCTTCAAGTGCTGCTCTGGTGCTCTAGGATCTAGTCAAATGCTGTCTGTGTCATAGATTCTACCTTTGAGAGAAAATACATCTGTATGGACAATTCTGCCCTGCAGCAGGCTCTGCCTGAGAATGAAATGGCAGTTGCTGATGAAACAGGTTGTAGGAGCCTTTTCCTTTAAAGAAATTCTGAGAAAATAAGCCAGAGCAAGCAGGAGGCATCCACCAAAGCAGGGCTGGATCTGGGACAGTGTAAGAAGTGGTAGCTCCCGTTTCTCACACAACATCTGCTGCAGTGGGTATTTCTCTATGTGGATGGTTAACATGCTTGCTCAGTGTGATTCAGGAAACGTCTTCTCTGTTTCACTGGAGGAGCTCTGCTTCAAAGTGCAAACCTACTAGTCACAGGAAATAAGAACCTGAAACTTGCAGAGAAAAGGATGTGGAGGAAAGAGAGAGCTGGCAGATGGAGCTGCATGCCAGTGATGATTCCGCCAGTCCATAAATATTGATGACTTTGCAGTCTCTGAATGTAGATTATTCAGTACCCTGAAGCCTGCAGCTGCACATTCACAGCTTGCTTCTCTTGGAAAGAGCATTCCTGACCTAAGAATGTGCATACGCCTGTCTGAGAATCCCCCACTGCTCTTTTTAACTCTGCTGAAACAACACCCTGCTTTTCCTGGGATTTATATTTTATCATCATAATGCAAAAGGCTGGGCTTGCAAAACCCACTTGCCCTGCAACTATTAGAATAGGTTGATATCAAAATAGGCTGCTACAAGAGAGGAAAGAAAGCTCTTCCCTTTATTTTTCTCCTCCATATATTCTTTTCATACAGCTACTTTTTGTCTAAGTCTATGTAATAGAATTAAGCAGAAATCTCTAGATAGCACAGTGGCAGTTCAGTCATGCAGGGCCATCTCAGTTTGCCCACTTCCATTTGGGTATGGACCCAGACAAACTCTGGGACTCATACATCCTTAAGAAAAATTAATTTAAGATTCATGCTGGAAGTTCAATTAGCCAAAACTGTACCAAGACATTCTGAGGACAGTAAAGAAATCTAGGTAAGTATAGAAGTCCAAACAAGGACAAGCCAAGCCACAAAGGATTCAGCATCTCTGAGAAAAAGTATTAGGATCTCAGAGAGCTCATCTGGGACTGGCTTGTGTTTTAAGATTCAATCTTTAAAGGATACAATTTTACTCTCAGTCTATGACAAAAATAGCACTGGCTTCATGTTTGTTTTTCACTTGTTAAATAATTTAAATAAAACCATAGTGTATTTATTATTATATCACATATGTACACAAATATTTTAGCTATATATACATATAATATAATATATATATATATATACATATACCTACAAACTCTACTATCATTCTTCAGTGCATGGCTATCACAAATTCATGCTTGAGGTCTGACTTTACCACATTAAGTAAGGTCTTACTCTACATGTATTTTTAATGACCTACCTCTGCTCTTGGTCTCCTGTGTTCCAACAGGGTCACGACCTCTCAATCAGCATTTGCACAAATACTCACAGGTATAACATAGTTGCTTGAACTGCTCTGAACATGGCCCATGTGGAAAAAAAAAAGGCCAGAGCTTAGACTATTAAGCCAGATCTATTCTGGACAACAATGACATATGTTTTAAATTTTCCTAGAACTTCAAACATGTATAAGGGCTTTCCTGAGGAGAGATGCTTACCTTCACTGGGGTCCAGTACAGAACGTGCAAATTCAATTAGGAGTGAAATTGGGCACAGGTGTGAGGGGTTAGTGCATCTCACAAGTCATTTTGTGCCATGAACAGCATCACGGGATTCTCGTGACACTGGAGGAGAATTTGCAGAGCATGTCAGACACCACAGCTCACCTAGTCACTAAAGGAGTTTGCTATTCAAATGTCTGCTAAAAAGCTTGGACTTGACTCTCTGGTTTAGATTATCAATAGCTTTAGAGGTCAGTTAATTGACAATTATTTTGGAATATTACTATCACCTTTATTTTAGGTCCCATTTAAATAGACATTAAAATGTTTTGCTTCTCTGTTATCCTCACATGGGAGATAAAATAATAAAATATTGTCCCAGTTCAGAACAGTCCTTTCTAATGCAGCTGCTAGCACTGATCTGTGTTTCTTTCTGGCTTCAGTGTCCTGGTTTTATTTCCAGCTAATGGTGGTGCAAAGTCAGAAGCAATTCCTGTTGAGCATCACTTAAAACTGACCTGGAGATTTATATGTAAATCTAAAACTGATAACATAATTTTAAGAAACTCTTCCATGGACTCCCATCAACATATGTTAAACTGTCTATCTTATTTCTCCTTATTTTTTGCTTTTTCTCCTTATCCTGCACAGGTTGTTTCCTTACAGTAAGGTTATAACTAATGTCTTCAGAAACTTTGCCAGAGCTGGTGAAAGGGCTCTTTGTAATCTAAAGCAGCACATCCTTCCACAGTACACAATATCCAAAAACTAGCTTTGAAAACATTTTTAAAATGACCTCTCTTTTCATCTACCTTTCTGGAATCATTCATCTACCCAGCTAAAATACATGGTTGAAAACTTCAGATTCATTAGCACTAGTTCTTTCTGTTAGGGAAATCTACAGGATTCCACTTGAGCTGAAAGCTCCAGACACCTGATTTAGAGAAAGCCTGAGGGATCTGGAAATGCAACTCTTCTTCAAGGAAGTTTTTTGGATTCCTACATGTTCTTTTGCAGCTTACACTTTGTCCTCTGTCTCTCTGTTGGCTTTCCTTCCTTTAACAATATTGAATTAATGTTCCTTCACTTTTCTAAACATTTTTATATCGTTTCTGTGTACTCCAGGGCCTTAAGTCAGGGTTTTCTGCAGCTAGACACATCTTCAGTTTTTCTTGACTGCAAATGATTCATCCTTTCTTTAACAATAATATTTATTTCTACATTCACTTCATAAGGTCTTAGTCTGTTGACACCAGCATGGTACCATTACCAATATGTAAACAAAGTAAAATTATAACACTGAGACTGAATCAAACGTGCATAGTGTCTGTGGTTGAATTTTAAATGGATGCAGCTCTGGAGAGTTTATCCACATAAAAGTAATAATTAACATTCCTGAAGTAATAACTGCTGGGCCACATTTCAAACTGCTAGCTCAGACATTTGCATGCTTCCAATATGAGCACGATATGGCTGGGTCTTCAAGCTGCCAAAGCACAGCAGGTTACTCAGCATGCATAAAAAGAACTGACATTACATTCAGCAGGGACTTTATCTTGTTTGAATAATCCTCCCTACGGGATTATTTCAGCATGCAACGTGTTTCATTTAAGCAAAGTCAGAGAATGCAAAATCATGTGAAGTAATTATGCTATTAAATGTTGCTATTACTTTTTTAAGCCTTCTGTCTCAAAGCATAAATAGTTTCCTCAAGGCTAAAAATTGTCAGCAGAAGATCAAATGCACCTCTTGAGTAACCTCATTAAAAGCAGTGAAGTTTCCTGAAGATTGAGATTGGTCCCTCACACCACTGTACTGAGAACTATGAAAAAAAAAGTGGAATAACAATTTAATATTTCCTTCCTGTTACTCACATTTCTAGAATTCCCTAACTTGAAGTTCTCAAAATATTTCATTATGCTCTACAAAATAGAATAGCTGTGTTTATCAGCACCTAACAAATATCTAGTGATGCCTCTCCATGCTGAGGTTCACAGCCATAGCTGTGTCATGGAGATCAACACCTGCCAATGTCAGCCAGGGCACTGACTTTGGTTGCAGTCTTACCAGGCTCTCTGTGCTAAACTCATCTGGTTGGGAAACAGAAATGACACCTTCGGGTAGATTTAAAGAGAAACTGATGTAGAATGTTTCCCAGAAATTTGTGTGCTGAAAATCTGTCCCAGTGGTGAATGAATCCAGCAGTTTCCAGTTCATCCTTAGTGCCCACTGCAGGCATTACACTGCAGAGGGGGCCCAGGGTAAGCATGAACAACTGTAGCTTCTGAGGTCTGAAGGCAATCCCTTACAGAAAAATATAATGAAGTACCATATTTAGCAGTGACTGTGAGCTATTCACCCCGTAGATTGTAATGACTTCTGATTGCTATTTGATGACCAGCTATGCTCAACATGAGTTTGTAATCTCCTTTCTTTACACCCTAGGCAGTGGAGCATTACAGTGACTGAGGCAACTATTGTCATTTTATTGGAAGTACTAAAGAGGCCTTTTGTCCTTAAATACAGTTTATTCCCAGCCAAGATCAAAGCATAATGGGGAAAACAAGAGGGAAGAAACTCAGCCAGGGTTGCCAGTGAAAGAACAGAATCTTGCCACTGTCCACAAAGCCGTTCGTAAAAAGTGTGCTCACTTCTTAAAGTTGTATTCTTTTCTTTTTTTTGCCTTACTACAAGCACTTTTTTTTTTTTTTTTGCCTCCCTATATTATTTTCTGTTTATTTTCATGGCATTTTCTAGTGCCCCAAGCCTCGATGAGAAGTGCTTCATAGAAGCACAACTTACGTTGTTGTGACAATGTCATGTGGCTTATTGTGGGAAAGATTTGCTGGGATTTACTAGCTCGGGGGCTACTTACTAACCCAACATGTGAAGAATCCTTTTTGAGCCTTTGCAAGTGAGTATATTAACCAGTGAATGCCATCTGAGCATTTGTGGAGAGGGAGTCCACTCATGCCAGCTGATAGGAACGTGTCACTCTGGTAAAGCATTGGTACTTGTATGGAAAGTTAAGCTCCTGAGCAGTTACATATGAGCCAGAGTGCTGTGTTGGATTGGAGCCACAGGACCTGAACCAAAGCTCATGGAACTTGATCAGAGTATTTTAAATAACTTCAGTGCATTCTGGATCAGGTCCATGCTGTCTGCTAGAGGTATTGGCTACATTTTTCCAAATAAAATAAGTTAGGAATAACATATCAAAACCTTTGATCCAGGACTAGCAGACCCAGGAATTAAGACTCAGTCCCTTTATATGATGAATTTACAGATTTTCTGACTTAGGAAAGCATGAGAAACACTGACAAATACTTTTGTTGACATACAAATAAGTATGGGAGACCAAAGGGTAGAAAAGGCATTTTAATCCCTTAAAAATATTGAACCATTCCAGAGCAGAGAGAATCTAATGATTTCAAGCCACGGTTGTTTGTACAGCCCTAAACCCTATATCCACGATGACATTTCATTTTACATCATTTGTTTCTTTAATCAGTTGTGTTTCATAAAAGCCCTCTTTCAGCCAGGTCAGCAGGGAATGTGCTGAGCTACCATGAGCAACGACTGGAGTCACTGAATTCATCTGCCAGCTCCACAGACTGAGCACAACTCAGCTGCCTGGGGAGTGCTGCCTGAAGTCTGTGTATATCCCAATCCATTACTCAGCTCAGGCTTTCAGCAGCAGGGTGTGTTTATTCATCCCTGGCTATTGGTTTAGAGAACACTCTAAAACTGGGTTTGGACTTTTACATTTATTTCTTTAGTTACACTTAATCCTTTCCAATGGGAATGAGTCTTGCCTTGGTAACTAAAATAACACCACATCTTCTAAATGTTTGTAGCACCCTTTGTCCTGAAAGTGTCATTTTTTTACTCTATCCCATTCTAGTCGAGTTGTTCCTTCTACCATGACAATTACTGTAGGTTTTGAGTGCCTTCCAATGCTCATTAAACATTGTGACTTCATATCCCTTATGTGTCATTTCTTTTGATGGCTTTCCTCAGAGGAGATATCTACACAGTAGAGCACCTTGGTCACAGTTGCTTGTGGTTTGGTGCTGTATATTTAGCCAGCTTCTCAGGATGAGTTTCTTTGAGAATATAAATTATGAATATAAAATATAAAATTTAAAATATAA